>VZRU01017829.1:159080-200748 GCA_013398155.1 Pedionomus torquatus | reverse complement strand
ACACCAAAAACCGGGAGGGGGGAGGGATGGGAGAGAAAGTTCTTCATTTCAAAAAGTCTCTTGTGATAAGCTGGTTGAGCCTAAAAGGTTCATAAAGCAAAGGGAAAAAAAAAAAACAGAAGGATTAGAGGACACAAGTGTTTTTAAATTACACTAAATGGGACAACATTCCAAGAACAAGGCACAGACAGAGCAGAAACCCAGGTTCCATGGAAATTAGTACTCTCTCTTGATTTTCCCCAGAATTCATCCCAAGTGCACACACCTGCCCCCTTGCAGAGACCAGAAGGCAGGGAGGAAAACACCCGGGCAGGGACAATTACCGAAACTTAAGCACTGCGCTTTATCCATTGCAACTTCTGCAGCAGCAACAATAGAAAACACGGAGAGTCATCTCTTCCTGGCACCGGAATCTCTCCGGTTGCAGGGACAAGCAAAACAGGTCGCTCCTTAGCAACAAAACTGTGCTGGCTTCTCCTGCCCGGTCAGCCGGTGCAGGTTGGGGAGCTCTGCAAAACCCCCACCCAGTATCTGAGCTCAGTTTTTCCATGAGCTGCCAGCCTGGAACAGAGAATCTGTTTTTTCACACTGCCATGCTGCTGACAATATTTTAGCTAATTAGGAAGCGCTGCCACTATTTTACACTTGGAGGCAATACTTCAGCTGGATTCATTGACAGACCCCAGACCCCAGCCATGTCCTACTGCCCCTGGAACAGTCAGACAGGCTTCCTTTAAATAAAAAGGTATTAGAGATGTCTAACTTGCACCTTGGCCTTGGGAGAAACTCTGCTTAAGCATGAGAAGGCTTTGCATTTGTAAAATAGACTGGTTTTATGTAAGTCACAAACAAGTTTAGGGTTGCAACGACCATCTAATCCCACCCCCCTGCCATGGACACAGACATCTTCCACTAGATCAGATTGCTCAGAGCCCTGTGCAACCTGAGGTTGAACCCCTCCAACGATGGAGCATCCACACCTTCTCTAGGGAACCTGTTCCAGTGTCTCATCATAAATAATTTCTTCCTAATATCTAATCTCAATATTCCCTCTTCCAGTCTAAAAACCAGTTATGCCTTGTCCTGTCATGACAGCTCCTGAGAAAGTGTCTCTCTCCATCATTCCTATAAGCCCCCTTTGCAAACCTTTGGGTACTTCATAAGGTCTCCAAAGTCTCTATCTTTCATTAAGCTCTAAAATGACCTGTTAAGCCTGCGAGTTGCTTTTTCCTCTTTATTCATATTTTCCTTCGTTACAGGGTAAATGACCCAACTTGGCTTTAAAAAAAACCCCAAAACTGCCTTAAATACTTTTCAATGTGTGTATGAAAATAAAGAAACTAATAGATATATAAAAAAAATGTATGTTGCTGTGGAGCAGGAACACAATCATATGCCTCAAAGGTATTTAGAAAAAGTCAGGCTTAAGCTACTCTGAAAGTTGATAACTGGAGATTGAAGGATAGACTATAGCCTTATGTTCAATTTCTTCTCTGTAAACTTGCTAGCCAGAGGGTATGATGAATACACCTGCATGGCAAGATACTTGAAATAAAAGGGGAAAGGGAAGCCAGTCAATATAATCTGCCCAGCACAGTTCATAGTCAATACTGAGTACAGATAAAACATCTGTAATTTAAATCTATCTTTAACAGATACGTATTTAATCCCCCTGGTATGACTTATATTGAAATCTGGAACCAGGCACATGTAACATGTTCAGGAAATGTTTTCCTATTCAGGTGGTAGAATGTACAGCCCTAAGCCTGCTATTTAAGGCTCACAGAGTTCCTGGTCTGCTATGTTCCCCTTCTCCTCCTTCAGTAAGGGCCAAGAACAACAGACAGCTACAATAACTGAAGGAATACCCTGGCGTGCCCTGCAGTCTGTGAAGGTGGCACTCCTAGACTATGGGAACCCACCCTAAGGTAGTTGGGGGCCAGGCAGTGAAGTTAATTCTTTAGGAAGAATGTCTTACCTTAGATATAGAAGTCTTTAACTTCTACAGAAGGAAAGGAGATTGACATTAACCATGTAAAAGAAGAGCATCAAGAAATACAGCATGAAGAAACACACATATTTTCATCTTGGCTTAAAACAGACAATTCATTCTGGTTTTCTTGGTTAATGAGAATTAAAGTCCCCTTATATTTAATGGCAAATCTTTACTGGTTTTGTACTGTCACTTGGAAGATACACCAGAGATATGAGAACCTCCTATATAAGGCTTAAATTAACAAGGACCACCACAGACACCCTTTTTTCTAAATACTTTCTAAATCAACAGAGAAGCCAAGATGTTTGGTTTAATTTGGTTTACCTGAAGCACTTCATACCTCAGGATGAATTCAAATATACAAGTGTGCTACAGACCTATTGGGTAGAAACTGCAGGAGCTGGAGGTCTTTTTAATACTAGTAAACTGCCATTTTTCTGTAGCACAGAACTGACAGCCTTCAAAACACACACTTGGGTATATCTGAATTGATTTTATATGAAGCAAGCTCCATTCTGCTTGAATTTCCAAACAAGTCCTGACAGATTTCCCAAGAACAGGAATTCTATGTGTACCCACGTATACGCTCTCCTCTTCCTCCACCTTCCTCTTGGTCCTCAACACTCCACTGGATCCTTCAGACACTGCTAAATAAAAAGCAAGCACATACAGTTCTATAACTACAGGAGCTGAGCCACAATCTAGGAAGCCAGCAGTGATGCATTTACTGATCACTTGCCAAAGCTACTTAGCATCACTAAGCTGATAGTTCACTCTGACTCCTCGCGCTTCCCACTGCTGCTATTGCTACTTGGGAGAGCAGGGGAGTACTCACAGCATCTAGAGAACACTGTCTAAGAGTGGGTATTAGTTTATCTTTTTATTCCCCACCTCAAAAATACTGTGTCTATTTAAGTCATACCTTCCCCATACTCAGAAAGATAGCAAGAGGATGTGAAGTTCTGCTAAATATCTTGCCTTTAGTGCACGGTTCTTGTGCCTATACATTTACCACTTGAAATAGGAGGACATTGCAAGAGTCACATGAATTCACAGAGACATCTAAGCAGGAATAAAGTTCACAATGGAAATATACATTAAATGGAGTACAACAATAACTGAGCATAAGAACAACAGGTAACAGAAGAGAGTTAGAAGAAAAAAAAAAAGTTAGCTGACATTTTCAGAAAACTGCAAGTTCATTTTAGATACTTCTGAGAAAAAAAAAAGACAAATTACTGCATTTAGGACAGCAGCTCAGTTCCTGATGGCACAGATTCCTTATCTGTCCTTGGGGAACACACCTCACCTTTGCATACACAGAAAAGGCATGCTTGCACACAAACAAAATGCATTCCTCAAAGAGGGAAAAAAAAAAAAAAAATCACTTTCATGCTTTCCCCATAACTATCAAGGAGTTGCGTCAAAAGGAAAAGAGAAAGATCATACAGTCATCCTTGAGGTATGTTACAATCACTGACAACGCAAACAAATTTCAAGGAAGTCTGGCTTCCAGCACAGGTTACACCTAATTGATTATTTTTGTCTTCAAGACATGTTGAGCCAGAAGTACTTTAAGAGCCATGGAAGCTGAGCTTCAAGTAGGAATGAAGCAGTCAAAACCTTTATGGATAGGTTTAAACACTGCAGGGCGGGAGGGGAAGCAACAGAGCACACTGACTTGGCCTATCCCAGTATCAACTCTTAAGCAGTATCAACAGCTACCGTGCGAAACTACCTGAGTTATATATGTAAGTGACAGTTTATTTCATTTATCTCTAAAAAACAAAATTCTATTGTGCATTTTCTTTATTCTTTTCAAGTAGTATCTCTTAGCATTTCAGTAATGTCCCTCCATATCACATTTACTACCGGTGTCTCCGAAGGAGTCTCATTTTATGCAGAAAAAGGGTGGAAAGTACATTGTCTTAGAAGAAAAACTTGGTTACTCAAGCCTTTTTTTTTTTTTTTAAATTTGTAATCTTGTTTTCTAATGTTCAAGAAAGTCTAAAAAATTAAATAAAATCTATGGAGTAACACCCATCCGAAGCTACAAAGACTGAAGAAACTATGCATGTGTCTCACTTCTTCATCCCTGTCTGCTGTGGGCACCCTGGCATCCTTGCAGCTCAGCTGGCAAAATTAACAAAACCTTCTTGTAAACTGTAACCAAGGCAATGAACTCAAGTATACACAACTAAGTGCTTCTTGGAAAAACAATGTCCGGTTTTCATCACTGAAATGCACTGCCAGTATCAACAGATTATTTTCTATTGAGGGCAGAACGCGACTCAGCAAGGAGAAGGAAGGAAACTGCTAAACCAGGCGCAAGTGCTTCTCACCACACTGAAGTCAGACAAACTGAATAATGCTGGTGCAGAAGCTTGAAGACTCTTGGGTAGCCTGTACACGGCATGTTTATCATTCAGCCCAGGGAATCCCCTTCAACTTCACAACAACGTTGCTTTTGGGTTTTGACCATTTTGAGATCAAATATATTAACACCTCACCACTCCGAGAAAGCTTCAGAAATTGGAAATACAGGTATATGAACAGTTATGTGATCTTCCCATTTTGGAAAAGACAGATCTAAGAATAGTTTCCATAAGCCACTAAATTCCTGACCTAGTCTTAAACATCTCTGTTCCCTTGTTTAATAATGAAACAACTACAATGCCATAGAATTTTAAAAGATGAGACTGAAGAAGGGGCATCTCACAGAGCCTGGGTATACAGATATCTGTGTAAAAAAAAACACATGCAAAAGAGATCCAGTAAGAGACTTTTAACTTGTAGAAAAAACCTGCTTCTCTGCTGGCACATCCACAAAATTAGACTTTATCATCTCCCAGGCCCTACCTCAAACCTAAAAAGCTTTAAAGGGTTAGAAGCTTCATTAACTATTTCCACCATAACCAGAAGCTTCGTAAACTGGAAAAATCAACAGTAATTTCAAAGAATACCACACAGAAGGGCAGAGGTTCTGCACCTCAGCCCTACCCTCAATTAGGGGCAACTAATTAGGCAATTAATTAGGGTGGGGAAACTCAAGAAACATTTGAAAACTCCAGGAGTACTATGGTTACCTCATCAAACTCTCCAACTCAATACACAAAAAAAAGGAACTAACGTCTAATTCACAATAGAAGCCATATCCAAAAAATTCAGACTTACAGCTACGCATAATTACGGTTTCAGCCCACGTTTGACTAAATTCACCATAAACTCGTACAGCATCTTAAACATGCAACGATCACATGATGCAAGCCTACAAGACTGAAGTTTGGTGGGAGATTAAGTAAGTTTTTTCGTGGAAAGATTTTCTTGCAAGGGTGTAATAAGACTGATTTTTAATTTTGTTTTTAAAGTTTCTGCAAATACCAGAGCTTTGTTTTTCTCTTTCCATTAATTCCTGAGCGCCAGGAGCAGGCAGTATGAACAGGCAGACGCTCCCCTCTGACGTGCCAATGGTGCTGCTGCAAGTTATCTGTGTTTAAGGGGTCAGCATTCTTGGTCTTCTTGCTTCACATTTTGAGCCAAGGACTTGAAAGAGGAGGAGGGGAAGAGATCCACGACTAATGAGGAATTTACACATGAACGTTGTCATCTTTGGAGAAACATTTGCTTATGTGTTTGCCAGGAAACCCATCTTGGAGATATAATTTAAGCATCTGACCAGAGGCTGGAAAGTCTTGTTGTCACAGACCTTCCCCCCCCATAAAGAAGGGGAATGTTTATTTTAAAGAAGGCTGCTGTGAACAGCATGTACAGCTCTACAATGTAAGAGACAATTGGGGAGTTGCATCCTGCCCTATAAATTGTATTGCCATACAGTCACAAGGGGCTACTGCTAAAAATACAGCCTGAACAATAACTGAACTCTACCATGAGCTTTCATGGGTTACCAAAGCAAATCCTGCCACAAGGAATAGATCTCAAAACACCTGTTAAAAGTGAGGTATCCTGTAATCATTTCCATAGATCCTAGCAATGGCTTAGAGGCATTTATTCCTTTAGTAAATGTTTGGGTGTTATGTTGTTGATGTTTTTTTTTTGTTTGGGGATTTTTCTGTGGGTTGGGCTTTCTTGTTGTTTTCAGGAAAAGTGCTTGAAGCCCATCCTTCAATTCAAAAAAGCCCTCTCCACGTTCAAAGCACCTTTAGAGACAAAACTCAGCAGAAAATTAGCACGACAACTCAACATTTCTGTAGAATCCTGTAAAAACAGAGATTTTCATAAGCACCAGAGCCCAGAGAATGGGAAGATCACTGCTTACAAACGGAAAGGGAACCTAAACTGACAGAGTATGTACATATAGGGCACACCACTTGCACTGCTATTTAGCAATAAATAACTTGTCCCCTTTCCATACTCTGAAAAACACAAAACAGGGTGGAAAGAACAATTCAAGTATAGGATGTTGGCTGTCAGAAGCGTGTTACAGCTTTAAATGCCAACCAATCTTCTATAGGTAGTGTATTTGGCAAAGGATCAGTGCAGTATCAATTAACCACATTTACATTACTTCTTCAATTAGTATTTCCTCTCAAGATAGCTCTATTCAGTAAGTGGTTGCTCCCACCAAAGAAGATTTTGATACCACTCTATAGCTGTTACCTCAAGGAACAAACCCACACATTTTATACACCCTATATAATACTGCACTCTTTAGATCAAGGCTATTACTCATATAAAATAGTTTTGAGGGCGTCAACGTTGACCTTGGAAATAGCTGATTCAAGTCTATGAATCAGAATTGTTCAGTTTACAGAGATACCTACAAGGAAAAAGTTCCTCAAAAGAACCGCAAAACACACACGTAGAATTGTTTTATTCCCAAGTGCTTTTTAAATATCATAATACTGTTTGATTGTAGAAGAGCTTTTGTAATTAGAGTTGCATAGAGTTCACTGCAGACTTTAGAGAGCTTAAAGCAACCTTTGGAAAAGAGGGGTAGTATGCAAACAGGGGGTACCTAAAGGAGATAAGAGCTTGTAAAACCCATCCCACAGTAAGGCTATCGTATGTACACCTCAAAAGGCTTTAAATATTTCTTGATGAAAAAATGTGTATGTTTGGCTTTTTGAATTTCTTTGAAGAAAAAAAGCCTGCTCACTTGCTATAATACAGGTACTGGGATAATCCAGGTAGTGTAAATGAATTGGCAACATCTAGAACTGGGTAATTTTTGCTTAAGCCAAACAAAAAGTGAAAGATGAAAGGTTAGCTACCACCTTAATGACCATGCATTCTTGCTAGTTTAATATCTTTGAGTGATACCACAATTTCTATTTTTTTTTAAAGTTAAGTTTCTAGTTCAGACTCTTTGTGCTCAACTATCATCTATTTCAAGGGATGCAGCTAAGCTATAACCAATGTTTGTCCAGCAGGACTGGTCCACAGACCCCCAGCACATGAGGATTTCAGCTGAGAGATTTTCAATAAGTGAGCACACAGACAAAATTAATTCAACCTTTGGTACATATTACTGAAAAATGAAACACAGTTGTCTTGATCATGCTCATAGAGAAAGTAAGCCCAATAACCAAATTTGGAGCCTGCAATAAACAGTGATACTTCATCCAGCTTCTTTACAGCATAAACATAGGCTGGGGAGGGCTCCAGGACTGAGCAAATGTCAACATCATTTTGAACACAGACATAAGCAGAGTATTTTTTTTGTTGTTGTTCCTGAATGGTAAAAATATTTTCAATACCAAGAGAAACTGAAATTCAGGAACTGTTACAAGCAGTGTAGCCCATGGGTACCACATTTTGGTCTCCATTGAACTGTAAATTTCACCTGAACAGAAGCTGTCAAGTCTTGAACACAGCTCTGCGCTTACGGCACATTGAGATGTGGCTCCTAACCTCAGCAGCTGCTTAAAACAATGCTCAAACTAGCAGTCAAGAAGAAAAGAGAAAAAAAAGTCACAACCAAAACACCTAACACATTTTGAAATAAAGGTTACTGATACCGTTTTAGTGATTCCCCAGTCTGTGACAATAAATTACATAAAGCTTTATGAAGAGGCATAAATACACAATTAAGTTTTGTTTTGTTTCTCAAATCAGGTGCACCTGCTCTCTGGTTTATCCACCTTAGGAAAAGAAAGCACAACCAAAAACCTCCCTTTACTTGCATCATAGTAAGAACAAATACATTTGTATTTGCATTTTACACATCTACCAACACCACTGCATCTCCGTAGAACTGCAGGCTTTGCATCCAGACAAGTTTCAGACTAATTTATTCTTTTAAGGCCAGGTAAAATGAAGACCAGATTTTTCAGGTAACCCACTGAATACTCCCTCATATTATATGCTTTGGAAGAGGCATAGAGACAGTAATGGATTTCAAATGTTATCAGATACCAAACAGCTGGTCAGACACTAATGAAGTATTCAAGTTATATGGTAGTGAGAAATTATGCAAATAGGCAATGTACAGTAAAGAAGATAAGAGATAACGGGAAAAGGTACAGAAAACTGCAGACCAAGCAAAGCACCCAGTGGGATATGCATTACATAGATTAAATAGATGATGAATACAGAACAAGAGACCTTAAGAGGGAAAAAAATAAGATACTATTGAGAATGAAAAATCAGGAAGGAGGGGGTGGGGGGTGGTAAAAAAATAAAAGGCGCCTAATAAAGGCATAGAAGATGAGAACCAAAGCCTCAGTAACCCAAGACTTAACAGCCATATTCCAGTTGCTGTACACAACAGTTCAACACCAGTTAAGTGATTGAAACTGAACAGCTTCCAATGCTAAAACAAATTGTATCATTATTTTGAAATCATGTAGGATTGGAATTAGACCATGTGAACTGCTGTTATTTCAGTGTCACATTAATGTGAGACCTTTCCATTTTGCAATAGGTCAGAACAATTTGTCTCTTAAGTTTCACTGGGAAATTTTTTAAGAGCTTCAGGCCAAGACCTAGTCAGTGAAGTTACACAGGTCTTTGCCATCAACTAGGAGCAACTCAGAATTCCACTGTGATTTAACTTCTTGTCCAGAGAACAGAGATAATGTGTCCCTCTGGAGGAAAACAAATAAATTGCTATTTTGAAATCTTCAGACACAAGACATTACATACAGGGATTTTAAAACAGCGGAGCACTATATGCTCTTGGAAAAATGTAAATTAAATTTTAAAAGTCAATTAAATACTTTTATAGATGTAGTCCTCTTGATATAAAAGAACGTTTTAGTTTATAGAGGTATGCAGTAAAAAAAATCTTAAGGTCAACATCCCATCCAGTAAATCAGAAGAGTAGTGCTGATTAATTATTTAATCTAAAAAGACCAAGAATGAAGTTCAAGCTTGTTTAAATTGGCCTGAAACCCACAAGAGGGAGCAGCAATCAAGCAAAACAAACTTTTGTGTTTCTGAAGAGACAGTACTTCCACCACACACTTTTGTGTTTCTGAAGAGACAGAACTTCCACATCTGTATTCCAAAGTGTCCAATATAAGTGTTTAATTATCTGAATATTCAGTCATTGATGTGGACAAAAGCTAGCACCTTTTAATCTGACCTTGGGATAACAAAGGGTAACAGACCACAGACCACAGTAGAAAATACTCCTCTATATTCCTACCGAGGACAACCATCTTTAAATTATTGCCTTTACCAAATGCTTTTCAACCACCAATGTAAAGATGCAAAGCAACAGAAGTGAGGGGGAGAGGAGGGTGTATTTAGAGTTTGTGTTAAGTTTCCAGATCCCTTCTGACTCCCCCAAAATCTACCAAACTTTATTTTGCCAGTAATTTGTATTTTGTATCCTCACTCTTCATCAATGCTTTTGAAGACTTCCAACAAAACCACTAGTTTTTAAGTACCAGCCTTTCAGAAGGTAACAGCTTCTGCATTCAGCATCACTTCAACACAGCAGAAAAAAATAATGCAATAAGAAGTTTGAAAAGGGTCACAGTATTGCTTCCTGCAGGCTCCCATAAGCTAGGCTGTCATATGTTTGTAAGTGAAAGAATAGAAACAAATGAGGCAGCAGTGTACTTTGCTGACAGTTAGATGGTTTGTAAGTAGGAGCACCTCAGAGCTCAAAGCAGAAGCTGAGGACTCAACTAAATGCTTAGAGGCAAAACCTTTTGCATCACTTTGTCTCCTACTTCCCAGCCCAGAATTTTGGGATCAATTAATATTTTATTGCCTTTTCTTAGTTAAGAGAGAGAACTGTAAAGAGAGCCCATTCAATTATAAATTGCAATAGAGAAGAGTTTGAATGAGTACTTCAAGACACAATTTCTTTTTTTCATGCTTCAAGGCGATCCCAGGAGGGCGGATGAAGCACAGTTGAGCCACTTCATCAGGCATCTACGACCTCATCCTGTGCTGGGAAGCCAGGCTCAGGGAATGGTTCCCTCAGGCTTTGAGCCTGCTGGCACGGTGTCCAGCCAACCCTATGCAGTAAGGCTGTGGAGAGTCCCATCATTAGTTCTTCTTAGCTCCTGAAGGGTCTGTTTGGACTTCTCATCCCACCCCATTGCTGGTACTACTCTCCCTTCCCAGGTTTCTCCCTCTGGGCTTAATCACAGTGACCTCAATAGGTATTTCATTATATGCACACAGCTACTCACCTGAGAAAGGGGTTCCTGCTTTTTTGAAACTGTTCCTTGGCTCATAAAACAATTAGGCTTTTATATTTATCTGCAAAATCCAAGAAGACTGGAAGCCAATATCACACACGAAAAAAGAAAAAAAACAACCCATTTTTAACATGTTCTGGGGTTCTTTGGGAATAGACCTTTCACACAATACAGACTCTTATAGAAGCTCTGACTGCCCCTCATGCTTCCCTGACCTTTTAAAACTGTCTCTTACAGATGCAGGATTACTCAGAGCCATAGACATACAAAACATAACTGGTTTTAGAGACACGTCTGCCAGAGAACATGAGATTTGCTGGTAAGCATTCAAGAATGTTAATGTCAAATATTATTAATAACCACAATATAGTTTACTACTAAAGCTAGAGCAGGCTCTTAGGTTATACTAAAAACAACAACAACAATGCATTAAGAACTTATACACCAGAATAACTCCCATTTATTTTCTTAGCTCTGACAACAGTTCATGTTTCCTGGATGGTAACATTTTAGAAAATATTCACAATAACTTCTCCAAAGCTCTAATGATGCTTAGAGCCCTATTACCTTGCACAGTTAGGCAGTACACAGGTTTAAACCAACTAAAATTTGTAAAGAAGACCTCAAAGCCTTCCACGTTGCCAGAAGCAATGACACTTTAATAGGAAGCAAATCTCCAACGGCTCAACAGCACCAATTAACCAGGAAAGTTAACGAAGCTCCTTGAAACTTGAGATGCTGCCCCCCTTTGAGGTCACTGAGAATCACTTGTGACCTTTTGCAAATGCAGATAAATCCATTAGTTTGTCCCTGTTGAACTCCAAATGTCCACCTGCTCTTCCCTGACAGTTACATGAGGGTATTGAGCCAGTGTACTTTTTACAGTTGAAGCACTCCTGTGTCCTGCATTACAAGGAGTTTGCTGATTAAAAAAAAAGTACACTTGCCAAGTCAATGCCAAAAATAAATAAATAAATAAATAAGAAAATCAAGCAGTTGAGACTCAAGGGCACAAATAGCAAACTTACTCAGCTATGCATAGCAAACGCCAGGGTTAGTAAGCAGCACTATCTGCCCATTTTTAAGGAATCTTCAAAACACTAAAAAACCCACCAAACCATATTACCTAAAAAACACTGTAGAAATATATTTAAGGTAGAGCTGCTGAGAGTAGCGATGCAAACTGAATTATGGAAAGACTTATCTGTCTTTAAATCCAGCACAAAAAGTTAGTAGGGCATTTTAAATACACTATACAGAACCTGGAAATAATGCATATGTTTTATGGAGTAAAACTTGTTAGGGAACAAAACTGTGCAAATACAGCATACAGCTTGGATATATTCCATCTACATGTAACTGAGAATGCCTACTTTCACCTCACAAAAGCATTTCACACTACTTTGGGCCTAGCCAATGCTGAGGAACAGACCTGTGAGCTATTTATATGCAGAGATAAAGGTGCCAAAAAAGGTCTTAAAAAAAACCTTGAGGTCATCAAGCCTCAGTCTATTTCAGAGATGTAGTGTTCCTGCTACAAAGCCAGTTCTTCATATAGCTGCTAGCAGAGAACAAGCAGAATAAAGGAAATCCCAGGAGCAACACACCATATCTCTGAAAAAATACATTTAAATAAGCAAAGACAAAAGCTATAAGTGCTTAGTATTTGGCCAGCAAATTCCAATGACATGAATCCCACCCTTTTAGAGCAGACAACTGTCCTCAGTGATCCTAGGAGACAGTAGCAATCCTATGGTTATTTGTTCCTTAGTTTAAAAAAAAAAAAAAAAAAGAGAGAAGCTAAATGCCTATTTAGCCCAAGCAGAACTAGGTATCCGAACCTGAACTTTGAAGATTCAAGGTAAATGCTGAAAATTCATCCATTAAGAAAATAAGTAGTTTCTCCATAGATAGTACACTGTGCAGTCATTAACAGCAGGTTTAATATTTCCTCTAAATCAAACATGGAGCTGCATGATTTTACATCATTATACGATTAACGAAACAGTCGCTTCACAGTAGATAGTAATATCACAAAATCTCATCACTACACCATTCACACAGAGGGGAAAAATGCTGTAGAGTTATATCATTATAAACTATACAGGGCTTTTGAAATTCTGGTAATGTCAAGGTTATCTGAAAACAACCTTCAGAGGACACTCCTCAGTTATGTTAACGGCTCAACAAGAGCCACAGTCAGCAAAATGCACTTCACTGAAAGCCTATAACACCAGACTGGAAAAGCCACTGGGAAAAGCAAGGCTAAATCTCTTCTATGGGAGAAGTTCTGCCATAAATCCAGCTATATACCAGGAATAAATAGGATAAACAGTGCAGGTTTTGACAAAAATGCCATTATAGACCCTCTGCTGCAATGAACTGCTCAAAGATGCTCACATGCTTCTAGAGTATTTATCAGTTCACCACGACGTGGCACACTACACCTGCAAAGACACCACAGCTAATAACCTGGCAATTACCTAGACACAAGGAAACATTATACACAAGAACAAGTAATCATTATCAAAGGCACACTTAGTAGCTAGAAATCAGGATGTCAAAAAATATTTCTAACTGTGCCAAATACCCTATATTATTTTTTTATCCGAACAGCAGGAGAAAAATCCGCCCATGGATTATTTAAGAGACAAATAAGTGCACAGTATCATCCTAAGGAAGCTCTACATACTGAGATATACCCATACCTCTACATACAGCTAATGAGCTGTGGCATATCTCTATGCAAGAAACATGCAATTGCCTGCTTTTGAAGAATTTAGGCAATGTTTAATTTCGAAGGAGTAATAGATCACTTCTTAATAAGCATGTATCAGTTTGTTCTACTGCAGGCTACATGCTGAGCACTGACACTGAACATTGGGTAAGCAGCAGCTGGGACAGCCAGATGCCACAGAGGTCCCCAGCCCAACATGTTTCTGCTCACTGGCTAGAACTTCCACTCCAAGATAGGAAGAAGGATCGCCCAAATACTGCTTTGAGGGGTGGGAGTGAAGGATGCCCCTGATCTCCCACATTTCCAAAGAGTAGCCAAGATGCACAGTGATTTCAATAGGGAACATTCACAATTCATGTCTTTAAGAAGTGCCGCAGGGCTGCGCACCTACCAGTTGAGGACACTGCAGCTCCTCTCCAGGGCTGCTGGCAGCCAACCCAGCTGCTGTCCCGCTTCCCTATGAAGACTGAAGCCAGAGTTGCACACAGCATCAGGCAGGGGTTACACTTGGACACATGCTACAAATCCAACAAGACCTGCACTCCTTCCCATACACACTGATAGCCTTTTACTTTCTGCATCAGATACAGGACCCCACTGAGCTTATCACGGAATAGTCAGAGCTGGAAGGGATCTCCAAGGGTCGCCTAGTCCGACTCCTCTGCTAAAGCAGAATTGCCTAGGGCACATTACTCAGGATTGCATCAAGATGGGTATCATGGAGAGCAATGCAAATACATCCTTTGTGGGTAAATCACACACAAGCTTAACTTGGGATGTGTCACTTATAAATGCAAGTCAAGAGGAGAGCCCAGCCATTCGAGTGCACACTGCAAAGGATGCGACGCACTGGGAACGTACCACGCTGATGCCTACAAGCCCACCTCTCCAGCAACCACATCTGAACCAGAAATCATTTGTCATGACCTGATCTACTCTAACAGAAGATTTTTCCTATTGAAAACACAAGCAAGCTGACTAACTTTAAAAGACTGATAGAAAATTGCCCTGTTCACCAGGTCCAGGTTTAACTCTTTCGGTGATAAATCATCCAGATTAAGTGTGATGGAATATCACTACAGTTCTGTTGCAATATTTACTCTTCACAATAAGTATCTGTTTCTGTTCTCTTAACGTACTCTTTTAACTGTTCATCTTTTGGTGGCATCCAGAGACCAACTGAGATCACAACTCACTCACCTAAATATTTAGGCCATATAACATGCTGTAGTTGAGGCAGACAACAAAGTTCAAGTGTAACATTGACACCAACTGATCTGGCTGATATCATCCACATCAAAATAAGCTACTTAGTTGGTCAGGATTAAACATGAAATTTACTCTATATTAGATGTTTCATGCTGGTTTGGCTATGCTCCTCAAATGGCATGTAGATAGCAAAGTAGGTGACAGCTTTAGCATGCTACTAGTAAAATCCATTCCTCACTTTCATGCAAACTCATCTAGCCTAAATACTCCGGAAGAAGAAAGCCTTCTGCCACAGTCACTGTGTAGTCATGTACTCCCATCTCCTTACAAAAATCCCCAATCATACAGCTTTCACTCCAACCATCTCTTCTATGAAATATACACAAACTACTTCTCATCTTTATCTTCTTGTGTAGTTTTTGCTAGTTCTGTAAATTTTACGTAATTATACCATTGGGAGTATTGATCATTATGACCATATAAGAAATTGTATCCATTTGACCTCCGAAGTTTTTCTATGATAGCGCTTCCGTTGAAATAACAGCCATTCCTCACCACCACCAAACCAGATGAAAGGTTTATTTTCCCTTAATGTTGTTCTGGATTGAGCTTCTACCATGTTCCTACATTAATTTCACTGCACTGGAAAGAACTCTAAATAGGCCAATTATCATCAATCCCATAAAAAGCTCTACCAGAGGATCAATGAGGTACACATAGCCCAGCACACAGAGGCAGCTGCAGAACCTCAGTAGTCATGTGGTGAGAGCTTTAGCATTTACAAGAGGAATTCACACATTTCTCTGTGCTGAATCCATACCTCCTGCACCATTCCCCTTTCACAGCTCATGGGCAGGCACTGTTTGATCCCATCTCCTTAGGGCACTAACACGCACACTGCAAACACACGGCAGCTGCCACCTATCCTGCTCCATCCTCCAGAGCAACAACTGCTCCGGTCTTAACTAGATGGACAGGAGGGACAAGGGACAGATGGCAAAAGTATACTCACCATGTGCTGCTTTCTGCAAGAGATACACTGCCTCACAAATCTGTTGCACTAAGAAAAAAGCCTGACTTGCACTGGTGATGAATGCCAAAGGGTATTTCTATCTGACAGCAAATAGCTGTCCCCTTCTCCTTTGTCAAGCTTCCAAAGTCAGTAGCAGTGGCACAGCTGGCCAAAGACAGCCTGTCACTCCTTGTCCATCCACAGACTACTCCGAAGGGTGGTAGGGAAATGATTTCTCTGCTCATTCCTGTGTGGTATCTCAGTAAGAAGAGAAATGAAAATTTGAAAATTGGCTATTTTTCACAACATCGGGGAAGTTTCCCTATGACACCACAGCTGATTTGCACAAGAGCATTTCTACACTAACCAACAATCAGGAACAAAATGAAAACTGGGTAAGAAAGAAAAAAAAAAAATTTTTTTTAAAAATCCCATGACACCACCCTAGTGCTGGAAATACTTTGTGTTAAAAACAGTCTGACTTATAAAGAGTACAGGCTACACAACTGATAACAAACCATGTTCTCTCAGTTCTGTGAGAGTACCTGACAGAAGGGGAAGAAATGAGACTTCAAAGTCCTATTTATTATAGAAATCTAAGAGCTGATCTAGTTATGAGACTTACGAGGAGAAAAAAAATTTAAGTGCTGATCTATAGTTCTAAAATTAGTTTTATTAAATGTATCTGCTACTAGCAATGCCATTCTAGTGACATGAAAGCCAAAACAGGAAAGCCATGTGTTCCTCATAGTACACATCACCCTCCAAAACCAGATTTCTTAATGTCTATGAAGAGCATCAATACATACTAAACACTACTATTGTGGTTATTTTAATGGGCTTTTGAATGTTGTTGTAGCACAGGCAGTATCAAAGTCCCCAGCCTTGAAGGTTCTCTATGACATAAAGCACCAGCACAGTTCTGAATTTAAGAGAACTGCCTATAGCCTTGACAATGAAAACAAGTGTTAAAGTCTCCATCCAGAGGCAGAGCTCTACTAAATATAAGTAGAATTTTATATTCCTGATCTTAATTATCAGAATTGTCAGCATGTAACCAAGTTTTTTTCCAATGCAGAAGCTGTATATAAAAATAGCTCTTTCTCTTTAGATCAGTCTTTCATTCTTCCCAGTGACATCTTGTATCCTACACTCATTTCATCCTGACCTCAGCACAGTTCTTGTGCTTTTTATTCTTCAAATGTGTTCATTGAAACACTCAGACCATTACAATAGATTTGTACTGCACTGTCCCCAGGCATCTTCAGTCTCGGTGCCACAAGCAATGGCTCATCTACACATTACTGAGCTTTCTAGGAAACTATTTCAAAGAGAAACTGAAATAGCTGTATGTAAAAACAAAAAAAAAAAAAACAAAAAAAAAAAACAAAAAGGGGGGTGGAAATAAAAAGAACAAGAAGTTCTAATTTTTATTATTTTAAGTTATAGGCACTGATTCTTTTCTTGTCACCAGTCACTGACAATTGCTAAGACAGTACATTATGAGAATCAATCCCCTAAATATTAACTTTGATCCTTGGAGTTAGATACTTTTAAACAGGTTTTTAGTCTCACGGACAGAAACCTGCAACAGTCAATTACTTAAAAATTTCAGAGACCACAACATCTGTATTGTTTTCTCGTCGTTAAACCTTTGGTTACTGAACGGAAGAACCAGAGTGCTCGGCCCTTGAACTTAAACAAGCCTCAATGGGATGAAGCCACAGTGGAGGCACTCAGCCTAAGCATCCCATCCTAAAGTCTCCAAGGTGAGTCTTAACCACACTACACACAAGAAAAAAAATGCAGACAACTACAAAAGTGAGGGCAAGCATGAGGTGATTTTGAAGTCACTGAGACTTAAACACTCAAGAAAATATTTTTGTGAATCTAAGCATTAGACTTTTTGATTTCCCGTTTGCTGGTATTTGACAGGTTTCAAAGCATTCATGCCGCTCCAGAAGACCACGAGAGCAAAGGGGTCTGAAGTTGTTAAGCTTTACTAATGCAGAAGTATTTCCAAAATACAGTATTTAAAAACAGGCAACATCTTGATTTTTCAGTATCTATACATAAACCAACATCAGTAACAGCCTATATTAAAATTTGAAACACCCATCAGCTATATCATTAGTAAAGCAGTCTAATAATGTTTTTGCTTTGCGATGTACACCTCTTCAACAAATTCAACAAGAGAGGAATCCTGACACGTGACACAGTGAATTTCTAAGCCAGTTCTCCAGCAAAATACTGGTTAATCCAGTTAAAACCCTCTTTATTCTCATTCCCTTGTTTAGCATTATTTTTTATATCTGTGAACTGACAGTGTCAGTTTTGTTCACATACCTGAGTGGAGTATTTGTTTATTACAAACAGAAGGACAGTTTCATGAAAACAACCAACCTGCTGAAGTCAGTCTCTCACCCAAACTGTCTAAGCAGAAGATAAGATCTGTAGCTCTGGGAGCAGCAAAGTTTTTCAGTCTTAAAAAGCAAAATCTATACATGCTAAATTCTTCATGAACACTTGACTTCACCTGAAAGAGTGGTTTTATTCTCAGCTTCAGGGCTGGAAGTGATGCAAGTATGTATGCTGCAAAAAGCTTTTCAGAAGCAGAGCAATGTATTCTTGCTTCCACTAGGGCAGTAACAGCACCTGCCCAAATTTCCCTTCCTTCACACAGATGTAAGACTCAACCACACTAGACTCAAACAGCTCAATCAAATAAAAAGGTATGAATATGTTTTTCAACTCATTTTCCTGATCCTTTCTGTAGATGTTTTACAGCCTTTCCAACACCACATTCAACATAACTCCCACCAAGTTCCATGGGAGTAGATTCAGGACTTGTGCAAACCCATGAGAAGATACAGTCACCTCCAAGAATTAACTGGCAATTAATTGTCTCAGCCCTTCTTCCTCAACACCATGTGAATCTATGTACCTTTTTGGGGATGACTGAACCACACTCCCAAGAGCAGGTGGAATGGGAAGCTCAAAACTGAGATGACAGTTTATCTTAATGACTTACTAACTTTGCAAATAATGAACAAATTCCATCTTGAGCTGCTGATATTAAAGTACCAAAGCATAAAGCGTAAGCCAAAAGTTGAAGCTATGGTTTTATTGATGACAAAATGGATTGTGAAAATACGAGGATTTATCAGTGCAACAAAAAGAATGACTGACTGTTTCCTAGTTCCTCATGCAACCAAGACAGAAATGGAGGCAAAGTGACTTTAAGAGCAATGGAACTGAAGCATTTCCATAGTGCAGGCAAAGGAATCTCAATCTTCGTGTAGCACGTCAACCATAATTTTTTTATGGTTAATACCTAGGAACGAACATCCTGCATGTTGATGAGTTCAATGTCCTAACTGAAGAAACACCTAAGAAACAGGAGAGGGATAGCTTTATTATCTAGAATTTTAGCACCTTCTTACCAATGTTAATCAGAAGAAGTTGTCAAATACCCTCCTTCCTTACACAGGCTTTGTAGTGAGTAGGTGGTGATTAACTTTTCATTAAGAAAAGTGCTAGCAAACAGCCTACTCACAAATCTGCCTGGAAGACTAAGATCATTTTAATGTAAGCAACAGTACCACAACAGACTGTGATCCTGGTGTCCTTGTGAACACTGCACAGGGAAATGGTGTATAAAGTCCTCTCACCAAGACATCTCCACCAGCAAACCACCCCAAGATGAACAGGTGAGTTTCTTTTCTGCATCTCTTCCATCCTAATTGCTTTCACTGACATCCAACAACAGCATCTTCCTTAGTATCAATACAGACCTAACAGCCTAGAAATGAGTTTACAGATCACACTAATGGCAGTCTAAAGGCATGAATTCCCTTCCATATCATCATTTTAAGTTTATTAAAGTGTTCAGGTGACTGATTTATGCATTCAGTTACAGATAAATTAGGCATTCCTTTTGTAAGTGCTGCAATCTAAGGAAAAGCCAATGGAATACAAAGAGCAAAAAAGCAATGTGAAGTTACCTAATTTGGCATACACTTTTGGTTGAAAACTGTCAGCTGTTGGAAGTACAAGCTGTTAGACAAACACTTCCTCTGAAATACTACTTAGCAATGGTCATCTCAGTGCATGTGCCTGCTGGCACATGCACAAGCATGCTGCCTTGCTCATTTCCAGAAATCTGCCTAAAATCTGAATGCTGGGTTCACAGAATTGTTACTAATTTGAGAGGTCCTCACTGAGTCCCTAAAATTGAGTAATTATTTTAATTTCTAATGTGCTGGTAATAGAAGAGTTATTTTTCCCATGTGCTCAGATATTTATACAGCTTTATTTTTGGTATGGTAAGCTGTTTAAGGATTTATATTCAACCTATAGCAGAGGAAAAGGAAAGTATGCTACATACATTCCCAGAAAGCCAACTATGGATGCCACAGTTTGCTTCTGCCTGAATCTAAATACGTGATTTTACCTGAATAAGCTGCAGCTAAATGAAATAGCATCATTTAAGTCTTATTAACAAAGTCTAACGTAAAAATTATTTCTTATTTCCATTTTGATTAAGAGTGCTTTGACTTTCATTGGAATTAATATTAAAATTAATTCATGTTTCTTTTGACACATTTGTCTTAAAAAGAGCTTAAAAAAGGACATTGAGCTTCTACACCAATATACTGTCTGAATGAAACCAGAGATTCCAGAAAGAAAATCACTTTCAATAGTAGTGGCTTACTATTTGGGATTTCCCTATCATCACAACCTTTGAAGGCAGGGGATGGTGCATGGGGGTGCTGGAAGGAACACAAAAAAAACCACCCCAAAAAAGCCCAGGAATTTAACTACAAAATAAGTCTCAGAGATTATGATCTGCCTCTCAGAAAAATCTCAGCTCCTTATAAGCAACTGCTGCCTCACCCTCCCATCACCCTCAATTGCTTTCCTTTTCAGGCAAAATTTCAACATTTTGGAAACTGCTTCTGCACTAAGCAAAATGTTACCATTTTCACATTCAACCTTCATTCACAACTTCGTAGACCGAACAACTCATAGTATCTATATCTCACTACAGACACCATCAGCAGAGCAATCTGCTTTCTATTATGGACTGCGCTGCATACAGATGGAATTCATTTAACTAAGTTGTGTGGCAAAAAGCAAACCATCCACATGAACGCAGAAGGCTGCAGCTGTTGACCAACTCTGCCATCTCCAAATAACTCTCATAACTACAGTGTGTAACACAACCCTGCCTTATTTGTTCAATTCTGTGGAAGGGAATGACTGAAGGAAACACCCTCACCCTTCCCATCCAACAGGGGAAAAGGAAAGAGAGTAGAAGGTTCCAGGTTCAAAATTATGTAAGTAATTTATCCTTCAAGACTTCAAAAATGCAAGCAGAGATTGGAGATATTAGCATTGACCAGTCCTGGTACAAAAATTCTTTAATGGAGCATCTTTGCCTGACTGTATCTATAGAAGGTCTATATCTTTCTACGTAACTTATTCACACTAGGACGCTAGGAGAAAGGCAGGGGGGAAGTTTTGTGAGTGTTTGGTTTAATTTTAGAAAGTGATTTCCACATCCCATCCTGTGAATCACAGGAAGCCTTGCCAAAGGTGTGGGATCTTGAAAACCCCCTTCCTTTTGTCAAACACACTCAGTCTTCACTTTCAGGAAAGACAAAGCCACTTTCAACTCAATTCCATTAATATTCACTGTTGAAAAGCCGAACACCAGCAGCAGCTTTAAGGACTTGACACACTAGGACATACAGAACTATAGGTTTACATGGATTAAGAGAGTTTATGAATATTATTTTTTTACACGCCAGAAATTCAACACTATTTACATTAGTAAGTACACCTAACATTTACTATTGTGAAAATATTCTATACAATTATTAATTCTGATGCACAACGCAGGTAAAGAATACTATTTCCTCAAACTACAGGTATCAATAAAATCCTTGCAGAAAGCTGCCACTTTCTCTTTGAGGTCTTGTTTTTAAATCAGAGTTCTCCTAGAGCCTAGTAATCCTCACCAACATGCAAACTTAATCTTTACTTCTCTAACATGTAATTTCCTTTAATTATATTTGGAGGATATTTATAAAGCTAATGACATTACAGGAGTTAGAAAGGTTCTGTTACAATAATTACTAGTACAAATCAAAGCTCCGAGTAATTTTTCTGTTTTTTTTTTTTTTTTAAAGAATCAATTGGATAATCTATTGCACTGAATTCCTCAGCACGATGGAGCTACTTCACTTAATACAGTAAGAAACTCCAACAGGCAAACAAACATCTTTGTGAACAAGCTTCAGCAAACAAATGAGTTAGGTATTTCCCCTCTTATTCCAGCAAATCCCAAAATTCCTTGGAGATATGAAATGGAGACACAATGGAGATAGAACACTTTATCAGAAAGCGTCAGAAAAAAAACTGATGCTACTCTTAAAGCCTTTATATAAATCACCTTATTTTTCACATGTCTGCACCTTAACTCACATTTTGTAGCAATTAGGAAATCTAGATTTTTGGCTATCGGGTGAACCTCAAGTGACATGTGAATGACTGCAAGCTACAGGGTCTACAGGGGGACTGTTGTAATGGGAAAAATTGACACTGTTACCTTTGAAAAGGAGGAGAAATAGCGGGTCTCACAGCTGCAAAGAAGGAAGGCCAGAGGGAAACCTCAAAACCGTAGTAGAGAGCCTGGTTCACCTCTAGTTGTTAATGCGCATATTTACTGTGTCATACAAACTTCATAAAATTATCTCACAGTCCAAACTTGCAAAACTACTACCCAATTCCAGTGTAAAGCAATATTAGTAGATCTGTAACGCAGGGAGTTGTCAGAGAGTCCTGGGAAAGCCCTTCCCAGTGTCTGAACAGCAACAGGCACAAGGAGTCCTTCCTCCTATAGGTGTGTGAGGTTTTTTTTTCAATCTCTCAGCTGTCATTTTCAGTGTCTTCTATCACAGAATCTTCACAGCTGGAAAGGATCTCTGAGATCACCATGTCCAACCATACACACACAAAAAACCCCTACAATCTCAGACACTAGAACATGTCCTGAAGTGCCACACCTACATGTTTCTTAAATATGTCCAGGGATGGTGACTCAAAAACCTCCCTGGACAGGCTGTTCCAGTGCCTGACCATACTTTCAGTAAAGTTAATTCCTCCTAATATCTAATCTGAACTTCCCCTGCCACAGCTTCAGACAATTTCCTCTGGTCCTGTCATTATTCACTCGGGAGAAGAGGCCAGCACCCACCTCTCTACAACCTCCTTTCAGGTAGCTGTAGAGGGCAATGAGGTCTCCCCTCAGCCTCCTCTTCTCCAAACTAAACATGCCCAGTTCCTTCAGCCTCTCCTCATAGGACTTGTTCTCTAGACCCCTCACCAGCTTGATAGCTCTCCTCTGGACACATTCCAGTACTTCCATGTCCTTCTTGTAATGAGGGGCCCAGAACTGAACACAGTACTCGAGGTGAGGCCTCACCAGCGCCCAGTACAGAGGCACCATCACTTCCCTACTCCTGCTGACCACCCTATTCCTGATACATGCCAGGATGCTGTTGGCCTTCTTGGGCACATTGCTGGCTCATGCCAGCTGTCCACAAACACACCCAGGTCCTTTTCTTCTGGGCAGCTTTCCAGCCACTCTTCCCCAAGACTGTAGCGCTGCATGGGGTTGTTGTGACTGACATGCAGGACCCAGCACTTGGCCTCATTGAACTTCATACAACTGGCCTCAGCCCACCAATCCAACCTGTCCAGGTCCCCTCAAGCAGATCAACACTTCCACCTAGTTTGGTGTCATCTGCAAACTTACTGAGGGTACACTCAATCCCCTCATCCACATCATCGATAAAGATACTAAACAAGACTGGCCCCAAAACTGAGCCCTGAGGGACATCACTGGTGACTGTCTGCCAACGAAATTTCACTACATTAATCACAACTCTCTGGGCACAGCCATCCAGAAGTAAACATACAGTACTCACAGAGGCTGTTCAGAGATGTATGCCATTTGTTACCATCAACTGAGCTCTGACCTTGCTCCCTGTGCTCGCACACACTTCCCACATCTCGCTTTGTCGCTCAGAGCGGGAAGAACAGATGCAGCTGACAATTCTGTTCCTGAACTTTATCAGGGAGACTACTGCTAAACAATCATGGTCTAAAGCCTCTACAACTAGATCAAATGAACAGCTAGGATGCTAAGAAGCTTGGATGTGAGGAACTGACTCCAGTCCAAGTGCAGCGATAAAAGGTGCACTACATACAAAAGCAGCCAGAACTATCAAGAGTCTCTTGGCTTGTCCTGTCTGCTCTTTCACCTCATTCATTATCTCATACGCCCTTCTGTTTCTCTTCTCTGAGATAAATATATGGATCTATATAGTTTGAACTTGCCAAACATTTTTTTTCCTGGGAGAAACAGGAACATCTCAAATGTATACTGGGAAAAAAAAAAAAAAAAAAGATATATTAGAGAAGCAGAAAAGCTGCCAAGCACAAAAGCCTGTTTTCTCTAGATTTTATTAATAAGTCAGTATTGCTTCCAGATATATATCTTGTCTTCTAGAATACGCTATCCATTGAACTAGGGAGCTTATACTCACAGTAAACAGGTCCAGTGCAATTCTTGCTGAACTCAGGCTGTGGTTTATAAAGTGCACTTTCATCCAATATAATTACTTCATAAAAAATTTCAGACACTAAAAACCAATAGATTAAAATCATCTTGACAAGATGATAGGTGAAGGAGTGCCTGCATCAAGGTTAACTTTCCAATCAATTTATCTCAATAATAATCCCTCAATTTTGTCTTCCTATCTTGCCAAATCCAGGCAGGAAAAGGCAGGTCATCTACAAATTAAAAGGCCATTCTCATAAGGCTGTCACTAATGCCCAAGAACCCGAACCCAAAAAAGCTCCAGCAGCTCTCTAAACTGTTTCAGAATGGAATTCCCAATTACACAGCGATATATACATGCAGAAAGCCTCTACCATCTGCCTGTGACACCCGAACTGGAAGGACTGAGCCAGTTCACACTTTGACCTACTTCATCCTGAACAACTGGTCAGTACATTTCCAGTAGTGAGGCAAATACAAACTCACAGGGGAGGAAGGAAAAACAATAAAAACCACCACCAAAAAAAAAATCCCCAAAAGAGACCAGTTTTCCTGCATTCACAGAAACGTTTGGGTTTTTTTTTCCCCTCTTTGAAGGGGTTAACTTTATCACTTGATCACAAGCGTGAGTCAGAGGCAGGGAGGGGAAGAAGACTGCAGGACAGGAAGCTCATCCCTACAACACCCGACGTGGCTAAACCACAGGCACAGCCCCAGCAGAGCTGAAAGCCCTGCCAGAGCTGGGACCGATTCACTTCTCAAACCATGGGAAACAGCAAAGTGAGGGAATCGACTGCTTGGGAGTTAAGAAACAGGTAAAGATCATAGAATGGTTACAGTGAGGATCATTGAGTTCCAATGCCCCCGCCATGGGCAGGGACACCTCCCACTAGGCCAGGTTGCTCAAGGCCCCATCCAGCCTGGCCGTAAATACTTCCAGGGATGGGGCATCCACAACTTTTCTGGGCAACCTGTTCCAGTGCCTCACCACCCCCACAGAAAAGAATTTCTTCCCAAAATCCAATCTAAATCTCCCCTCTTCCAGTTTAAAACCATTACCCCTTATCCTGTCACTCCACTTCCTGACAAAGAGTCCCTCTCCTGCTCTCCTGTAGGCTCCCTTCAGATACTGGAAGGCTGATACTGAAGGCTGGTCTCCCCGGAGCCTTCTCTTTTCCAGGCTGAACAGCCCCAGCTCTCTCAGCCCATCCTCATAGGAGAGGTTCTGCTCACTTATCAGGCCATACTTCAGCAACATTCCTCCCCCCATCTCTTACAGAAAGGCATCTGCTTTACTGGTACACTGGATGGACCTTTAGTGGTTGGACTTGATGATCTTAAAGGTCCCTTCCAACCCATATAATTCTATGATTCTATGACCTACAGTATCATGCCCACTCCCTTAATAATGGCATGACTTCCAAGAGGCTGTTAAAAATCAACACCAGCACTTAGCTTCCAAAGACATTTTTAGGCATAAGATGCCACACTCCTTTTCCTTTTTGCACAATCAACATATTTTTCCTTTTTTCCCTTCCCAAGTAAGTATTATAGTTGTAAAATGTAGCATTTGACTGTCCCAGAAGCACAGATTTTTCCCATGGTACTCTGCCAGGATCACTTTGACGCAAACAAGAACAATGTCCAAGAGAGGAAAGTTCACTCTCCATTTCCATTCCAGCCATAACCCTTCCCCTTGGAATTTCCAACAATGCTGTGGTAGCCACCAGATAACAGAATAAAATAGGTTCTTGTAGTTTCCTGCACTGTACTACATTGTAACCAAAAAAAGGCTAAAACTTTCTGATTTGATGAGCTTAAAATATCCCATAATGAAGACAGCTGACATGAGCACAAGATGCATGGAAATGAGAAAGTAGTTGCATAGTACATTGATTATCTTCTAAAAGCAGTAAAATTAAAAAGCATTCAAGCAAGACAAATGCCAAGTACTTTGACATCTGACTACTGAAGCATTTGATGGTATTACCATGATTTTCTCTCATGCCCCTGAACTAGCCCATTTCTAAAATAAGCACTGCTTGATAAATTAAAAAGGCTTCTAGAAAGCTGTAGGATATTTTCTTTGTCTTGGTGTTTCATTTTTATGTAGCATAATCTAGCAGCATAAAGAGACAAACAGGATGGCGAGATAAAACACCAGAATGCAACTTCATTGGTCTGCTCAGACTTAGCCTTCAGTTTGGAGCTCCTTTATTTAAGGCAGAGCTTATGCTGAAAGTTTGCCTTTTTTTTATTTTTCCCTAAATGGAAAAAAAGAAGACCGTGGTACTGAGCATTGCTGGTCATACAATTTTTCAAGGGTCTCTGGCTCTTATAAAACTTGAAAAAACTTTGCACAGTGTCAAACAGCAGCGGCATAGCCAGGCTCTTAAACGAACTGCCTTGAAGAACACAGGAGTCTCAGCATCTCATTAATGAAACAAGACACAGGAGTAAGAATCATGCATAAATAATTATTTCTGCTCTTTCAGAGATAAAAAGTTCAAATTCAGCAGAATTAAGATTAGCAGCTGATGAATAAGAGCACAAAAGTTGGCCAAGAGCCAACACTTTAGGGAATAAAAGTATTTATTGCAAACCCCCACCCAGCCTAAGTATTTTCATGCACTATAAAAATAGGCCTGGTTTAAAAACTGTTGTGCAAGAAGAGTTATTTCAAATTACTAAGATAATAGAACTGTCAACAAGACCATTATGTTATATTTCAACAAATTTCACTTTTGTCCTTGCCAAGGTGGTCCCTGTATAATCAGGTCACACTTCAGACAGAACTCACTGCACCACTACAGAATTGAAGGTTAAATTCATTCATGCAATTGTCGCGGTTTGGCAGTATTGGAAGGAATCTTGCTGTACCCAGTTTGCCTGTATTGCTTTTGTAGAACTGAAGCAAAAGCAGACTGAAGACAGTCTGACAACAAATAAAGGAATCACATAACTACTGTATTAGACACTTCTAAAGCAAGCATAGTACTTTTAAAGAATCAACTCAGTCTATGAAATTAAATATCTGAATTACCCTTATTTGCCATATCATACTTTGCCTCTTTTTTCTCAACAAGCAAATCCAGCCAGAGTAACCACCAGAGAATTCTGTCAAGCTTAGCACACTAAAGAGAGTACTAGAAGTGCGTTGTTTCTATATATAAACCGGCAATCTGGTTCACAGTATGTCTGAGTAACACTATCTCATTGACACTGAATGCAAGTTCTTCCGGGTGGGAAAAAAAGAAGTTTTCCTTTGGACTTAGTTTCCTATGACCGAAGCACAGCAGAATGTTCTCAAAGAACAAGCCTGCATGTGGAAACAAAAATATGATCCAGTCTTTGGAAAGATTTGTCACACCTACGGCTTATACTTGATTGTTTAAGTTAGCGGAAGCCTTTCTTAAAGCATGTTACCCAAAGTGGTAGAAATAAAGATTTGAGCACAGAAGTAGACAAAATAATTCAGGAGTTACAAAGCTATACTACACAGTAGGTTACCTGCCTACTTTCTTAGGCTGCAACCTCAGACCATCAGCTGCCCTTTTGCTCTGCACCAGCATCAGACCTTTCCCCAGGTGGCCTTTGCTTCCTTCTCCTCCATCTCCCCACATCTTTGCTTTTTTTGAGAGTCAACATACTAAAATATATATTCAAGAAACCTTTGTGCATTTGCTAATGGAAGATTGTGGGATTTATCCAATACAAAAATAAATACACCCAGACGATGGGTAGAAACCTTAGGTGTAACAGTTACCCATGATAGAGTTTATGTAAGTCTGAAGCCCTTCCAATGATGACACCTGCATTTGCAAGGCTGCTAGCCAGGATTTCCTGCAACACCCACAGTGTAAGTTCCTGGAACTTCCTGAAGTTTAGTGTCAAAAACTCAAGTGAAATTCATTTTTGCAATGACTACTGACAAAGGCTGCAGATAAGATTATTAACACATCTAGTTTTCAGCTTGCTTGTTCTCTGCTTTAGCACATGTCCCTCCAGCATTAGGTAGTACTGACTGTTCAGCACAGCAATGCTCCTCATCTCAGGTGCTACGTAGCATGTTCTTTTAAAGAAAACCCTTGACAACATTCATGTCAGCCTTACGTTACCAGAAAGCATAATCAAACTCAGTTATGTAGACACTACATTAACCGCTGATATCAGTACTATTTAAAATATCAAGGAGTTGAAATAATTATTATATTGTCTACACTAAGTACTTAGGACAACAGTTTTGATCCTCAATCCTACAGCTCGCTGACAGCAGGAGGAAAATCAGTGTGTTGTAACACTTAATGTAAGCTCCCGCAGCAACATAGATGCACAGAGTCACCTCCAAGATGCAGTAAAAAAAAAAAAGTTATTAAAACAAGGGATAACACTGCAGAAGCCACTCAAAAGCATGGACAATACAATTCCAGTACCCGTTCAAAACAGTAAGTCCATGACAATGTTTTGGTAGGGAAAAAGTTTTCATATACACTCCATGGCTCTTTTCTTTGAAAACCAGACATTCTCCTTCCTCATTTAAGAGCCTTTTTCCCCCAAAAGAGCTGACCTAAAGTCCAAGGTATTTAAAAAAACAAATTATTGTTTACAGTTAAGTACTTTAATAAGAGGCATATGCAAGTGGGAACAACACTGAAGTATCAATTTAGAACAAAGGGTTCAATCTTAGTTTATATAGCGCTTTCAGTAAATAAAACATTTACAGCTACATTCATCTACTACACAAAATTATTTCCTCACACCTTATAGGTACCCTTCTATTTTCTGTCACAAAGTCAGGGAGATCAGATCTCTTCAAACATCTCCAAATAAGAATTAATAAAAAAAGTCCTTAAAGCTACATTCCTACCTGGCTTCAAGCAAACAAAAGACAAAACAGATTTATTGTTTTTTCACATAACATTAATATTCAAAACTGGAGATGACGTTTAGTGCACCTTTCCATGGCTAGAATGCTCTCATCCACAAGGAGATTTAATTAAATTTAGCTCTTTAGACTGATTAGACTTAATAAAGCAATCTGGTAATAGACCATTTTATTGTGTTTACATGATGATGTTTGTAGGACTACAGTATAATGGTTACAAGTTCCAAGGCATCATTTTTCATTACTTCAACTACACTAACTTTATATCAAATTTAAGAAAAGGACCTAGATGCATTGTAAGCACTGGAGAAGATCAGAAGTCTAATACATAGACTGTAGGAAGGACTCAACCAAAGACATAACCGGAGGAGACTAGCAATTTTTTACAATAGCTCTCTTCTATATGGTAAGTATGTGCGTATTTTTTAAAAAAAAAACTATTTTCATGTCATTCACTATTTTATACTTCTGTTAAACACTGGAACTTTTGTTACCTGTATGCAAAAAGATTTGGGCGATAGCTAGGTGGGAAAGAGTTGCATGCAATTCTTCAAGTTGTTTCACCTTTCTGCAGAGAATTTGTGCTTTTGATTAACTTAGACATTCTGCTATAACAAATATCCCGCAGCTCTCCTGCAGGCTACCTATATTCTAACAGAAGAGTCAGGAGACTTCAAATACAAGCTGAAGTTTTTGATTTGTAACATCAACCAAAGAAATGCCAAAACCTGCTTAAGCAAGTCTGATTTAAGGAGAAGTGCCAATATCCAGAGAAACTACCTAAATAAAAGCCTGGCAAAATTGCCTCTTCTTGCTAGTACAGCAGTATGCTATAGAGCATGGATAACAGCTTCTACTGCATTGCGCTTTACCAGGTTTTCTGTCCTTTAAGCACAACTATCAAACTTCAAACATTTAGCAATAGCACTCTAACTACGTCTCTTCAGAAAAGAAGCCAAGTTCTACATTCAATTTGCAGAAAATGCACACCAAGGAAAATTCACAGAGAAATTGTTTTAAAAATGCACAGTCCAAGGAATTTTAAGACACATGTCCAAAAAAAAAAAAAATTTAAGGAAGAAAAATCACACTATCGCTCTTACCTGGCCAGCAGATGGGAGCTACCCTCTCATACTTGCTATCATTCCACAACCCATTCCCTTGTGGGAAGAGGAACTCCCCGAGAGAGCCAGGACATGTCAAGACAATTTTCCCCAAGTGAGTCGGCACTGAACAACCCATCAACTCCGATTAAAGCTAAAAAACCAGCACTGTTTAAGAAACGATTGGACAGCTTCTGTGTGGGGGTGGGACAGGATTACTGTGTCCAAACTAGGTCTGAGCTATAATGGATTACCTGGAGAATCTATGTCCTAACCCTTACTAACAAATGAGTTCACTTTGAAACATGCTACCAGGCTACAGACGCCTTGTTCAGCTGTGCAACAAAATTGACCTTCATGGCTATTTACTGGAGTTCTTGAAATCAAAGAATGCCCCTTGGAATAGATCAACAGCATAAGACATTTGAGGCAGCCTTTCCCTGGTCAAGTCCTTTATTTGCTCACTCCTTTTCCGACCTCCCCCTTCCCTTCCAAAACAGTGATTACCACCCAGCAGATACAATTACAAATTTATCCGCAGTCTCACAGTCTATTTAGCACTCAAATTGTGTCAATCAATTAGTTCAACGTCAGGAACAACTGTGCTTGAAAAAAAGGCAAATAACAAGAAGTGGTGAGAGACAAACCAGAGGCAAAAGCTCAGTGCTCCAAGAATCACATTCTATTCGAGGAAATTACACTGGAAACTCAATTCCTCCAAGGTTTAAGACCAGCTCCTGAAGCGCACCAAGCAAGCTTAGAAGTGTTATACATAAGGTTTTTATATCCGATTCCTGTATTTGCAGAGCTTGTATCCAAGATAATAGACACTTTTTTTGGCACACTGTATTGATTTTGTAGTGGGAAGACTGAAAGAGCAGATTTGTTAAGCCAGCAGCCCAGGCAGGCATACTTCAGAGAAGCAACTCCAGGTAACATGGATCTCTGTAAGAAGCTGGCTTTTGTACTAACAGGCTGAGCCCCTCTCAAAAAAATCACAGACTGCTGTAAGAGCACGGCTCACTACAAACCCATTGATCTTTATTTTCTGATGCTAAGTTTGTAGATTGCTTTGTTAAGCAACAAGATCTGCGTTACCAGATAACAACTATTTTCAGGCCAGCAGAAAGGTAAGTCTGACAGTACATATTTAATCCGTCAGTGATACAAAAGCATTTCACTAGCACATAGAGAATCTTTCTTCACTTGCTCTAGTTCACAAAATAATTATTTTTTCCTAGAGTAATTAGACAAGAATACAAAAATATTACTAAAAAGACTGTATAATCCTCTATAAATAAACCACTGACATTCTGTACATATACCAACATTATCCCTTGTATCCACACATAAGCATACGATTTCCCAGAGCCCCTAGACTCCTCCACAGTTCACGTAGAGGTCAGGTCACATCACTGTTTCAATGTACTCACTTCATATTAAGGCAGATTTAAATTTCATACTTAACAGACAATGGAATAGCATGACCTTTGGGTAATGCAAAAAATGTTCCAAAAGCCCACTTCAGTTTTCAACAGATGTTGATTCAACATGTTTTTCAGTGTAAATCCTCTTGGATCTCAGCAACACATCCAGCGAAGGAATACAATGAAGACCAGCACACAGACATTTTATATGGGAGAATGGACATTTTAAAGAGAACAGCTTATGAGAAATGCAGTCTCACATCAGAGGCATAGGGCAGCAGACATTCAAGTTTAAACTGACTTACTTTCTAGAAACACGTAAAGTTCTATCTACTATTTTCCTAGCAACACAATGAAAGAGCCTCAAGTTTGCAAGAAGAGAAACAAGAATTGATTACACAGATAAAAGAAGGAGGTTGCTATTTTTTACTGCTTATAGTCAGCAAAAGCAAATACAATTTCATGTTTCCATGTGAAGACTGTAGTACACTGGCACCACTATAAAGGGCCACATCTGAGCTATCTGAACCCAAAGCAATGTATGTTTTAAAACGGAAAATATCTGAAGCTGCGAGAGTGCGATAGGAGACAGGAGCCCAGGGACTTTTCTGCATGTGAGGCAAACCAAGAGCCTTTCCTTGCTCTCCTATCATCGTAGTATGTTGGCTGATAAATGCTCCATAATTAGAAGACCCAAATGGGGATGCCTGAAATCCATCTGACCTGAGGGAACAAGTTAAAAACCTGACCCAGCTTTTAGTGTGCCAGATACTCCTGTATTCCATTTCTGTCTACTGGAAGAAGCTGGCAAAAGCAGACAGAAGAGACAGACTCACATAAATTTGGTATTCAAACACGGGATTAAGGAAAGGTACTTGGGGATGTAGGAAGTACCCACAAGAAGGCATCCAAGAAAAAGTAACTACATTTAGATCAGACACTGGGAAAGGTCACAAGATACGTAAGAGCAGAGACAAGAGGGAAGAAACATTATTCCTTTATGTTCTATGCCTGTGTAGAGCTATGTGTTCAAGGCAGCTGTGGGATTGCAAGAACAAAGTGTGCAAAGAATCACCACTGGGACTGCTCAGGACAGAGGCCCAAGGACTTCATTGCGGGCAACGTTAAAAACACAAGTCACTGACCAACAAGCTAAGCCAGTAAACACACCAAAAACCTGCTTTCAGTAAGTTTTCCATTCCAGGAAAGATAAATCAATCTGACACTAATTACATCTAAAAACTGCAAGTAATGACATCATGGTGGGAAACACCCAACTCTGAGAACATTTCTGAGGAAGCCAAAGGCAGTTGGAGATACCATCTCATTTGTTTCTTTGGTAGAAGAATACAAATTTAATAATCTGCTCTCATTTGCATAAACCTTCTGACTGCAAAGGAGAAAGAAAATTGTTGCCCTGAAACTTAACTATTGTTTTTGCATTTCTTCACATGCCAATGGTAACAAACACTGCCCTACCTAATTACTAAGTATTAAAAATAGGAACACAGCAGAAAGTGCTGCACTTGGCAATTTCGGTTTACCAAAGGGTCTGATTTCTTATACAGCAACATATAATACACAAATAAAATCTAAACGTTTTCTTAAAGAGCATATGAAGGACTGAAGAACTAGAAGAAATCCAGGGTTTTTGCAAGTGTAGTGTTAGGACTAAGCTGTGCCACAAAAGAAACTCACATCTTGCACACAAAGCAGCATGCAGGAAGGTAAAAAAGGGCTGTGAAGAACTGTGACAAACCAGCAAGGAGCTAGAGGCAATAGGAAATGAAGAGGCTTCCTCACCACATCCGAGACCGGAATACAGCTCGGATTTGGCACTATCAGATCGCTTTCCCTGTTGGCTGTCTCTAGCTTCCCTTAAATGCTGCGGTAATATCTACGTGGATAAAACCATAGCCCATGCCAAGTTACTGGCTCACAGACTGCAGGCACACAGAGAGGCAAAGCAGATGGGACTGAACAACTGACTGTCTCTTTTCAGATCATACTCAGGATACTTTACTGGAAGTGTATCACGAAGCGATCGATTTTCCAGTTCTAGGTCAGAAACTTTTAATGAGCAATTAGCTGAGATGCTCATCTTTATTGGTACTAAACAGTATCTTAAGACCCTAAATTAACAAAAGTTATTTCAATCTATTCATAGAGCTTCCAAGTCAGAAATAGTCACTTTGTTGTGCCATTTATGTGCAATTGCACTCAATACCCAAAACATCCATCTTGCCTTAACCTAGAAATAGCTAGTTTTGTTATAACTTTTATCTTCTTGTGTCAATTAAAAAAAAAAAAAAGACAATAAACCCAACCTTTTTCAAAGGATTTGAAGGCAACCACCAGAGAAGAATTCTACATCCTAAAGCAGTACAGAATGTACTGAGAATTCCCTTACAGGAACATATGACACATTGAGGGAATGAACGAACAGGGAACAGGATTGCAAACTAGATGCTGGAGTGCAGGTCAAGTCTGTCTTGGGAATGTTGCTTCATTTAATCAGGGATATGCTCCCTTCTGCCCAGTTTTTGGTTTAGGCGCACATCCATGTCCCAAAACAAGCAATCCTCAGTTTTGGAAATAGCATTAGTCAGGGTTAGCCTGCGTCTTCTCTCTCAGTGCCCTAAACTCTCATAAAATTGCTCCTTAATCTGCCCATCAGGAAATGCTTCCCAAGCCTTGCCCTTCACACTGCCCTCCACACTTCATACTGCTTTGTTAAGTTTGTTTAATGTCAAAATCAGAATCCATCCAAACACACAGAGGAAATGTCTTTGGCACCGAGGTCTAACCAATGAGTACCCAAGCTAAGGGCAGCTGTCAAACTAGGACAGCAGTTGGAGTTACAGCACATTCCTGCCAATGTGAAAGTATTACTTGAGTACTTTTTCCCAGCGTCCAAATACACAACTTCTGCACCCTCTGGAGCCTCAAAAAACAACCTAACCCCAGAATGAACAAAACCAAACCCACAGTAGTTTTTAACAGCCAGATCAGAACTTTCACATGTTCATAACAGAAAACTATTACATGTGATTATTCACCTACCTGAAGGTCAATTACACACTGCAAGCACTGCACAGCAACTAGCTTGGTTCTTCCTAGGTAATGAAAACCTTCAAACTGCTAACAGTAAAGTATTGCCTTATTTACTACTTATTATGCCACACCAAGCTTTAGTTTCAACAGTTAAAGCTTCTACAACCAAGACTTTAAGAGTTGCGTTCCATTTCTTGTCAGCAACACTGGTGGTTCTCCATCCTAAAAATACCAAGAGTATCTGCCAATGAGTCTGAGCACATCAGACTACTCAGTTTAAGAGATTACTATTTCCTCTTGCTAGTCTCATTCGTAAGAGGTTACACTATTGACAGTGCGAAGGACAAAGAAGCATACAGTGGCTCTTCAACAGAGGCAATTTCACAGAATCTTCATGGCTGGAAGGGACCTGTGAGATCAAGCCCAACCACACACACACACAACAAAACAACAAACCACCACACACAAAACAAATCACCCAATCCAACAATCTCAGGCACTACAGCATGCCCTGAAGTGCCACATCTACACATTTCTTAAATATGTCCAGGGATTGTGACGGAACCACCTCCCTGGGCAGGCCACTCCAGTGCCTGACCACCCTCTCAGCAAAGTAATTCTTCCTAATATCTAATCTGAACCTCCCCTGCTGCAGCTTCAGACCATCTCCTCTGGTCCTGTCATTATTCACTTGGGAGAAGAGGCCAGCACCCACCTCTCTACAACCTCCTTTCAGGTAGCTGTAGAGGGCAATGAGGTCTCCCCTCAGCCTCTTCTTCTCCAAACTGAGCATGCCCAGTTCCCTCAGCCTCTCATATGACTTATTCTCTAGAACCCTCTCCAATTTGAGGGTAGCTCTCCTCTGGACACATTCCAGCACTTCAGTGTCCTTCTTGTAGTGAGGATCCCAGAACTGAACACAGCACTCGAGGTGAGGCCTCACCAGTGCCCAGTACAGTGCCAATCACTGTCCCTACTCCTGCTGGCCACGCTATTCCTGATAGCTGGGTTGCTGTCGGTGTTCTTGGCCACCTGGGCACACTGTCCACCAACACCTTACACCATTGTACTTTTAAAAGTTTAAAACCAGAATTACAGGCAAAACTGCCATGCTAGAAGCCAGTAATCCAATAGTAACCTTAATTCGCAGCAATCTGTGCCAGAAAAACTCACCTCAGCCAGCCATGGTATGAAACACACATTCAGCAGGAATTGGTCAGCACTAACTTGCAAGAATGAAGACTAGGCTCACCCATACAAATGCTTTCTAAAGATATTTTTACCTGATGTGAATGTACATATCAGTTATTTTTCCCACTTCAGCTTAAATTCTACAGATTACTTCTCATTCCCTAATTGAAATAAGGTGAAAGAGAAAAGAAGAGTATCTGGAGTAGAAGGTTACAGATATCTTCCCATAAGAAGCCTCACTTTTAATGTGATGAAGGCCTAAACAAGTTTGTTTTTACCATGTGCAGGATCAGTTATTCATCTCCAGTACACTGAGTGATGAGCACCAGATAGTACCAGAAGTGGAGAGATTCAAGATTAAATGCCTATGCAGCTATATCCATTTTCTCTTCTCAGAATCAGCTCCTGTATTTAAAAAAAAAAAAAAAAAAAAAAAAAAACACAACTTCTCAAGGCCACCCTAAGCCTATCTGAAGGAAATTTTGGCTTACTACAGTTTCTCCACCTCCCATTCCAATGGGCAACTTCTCCCCCAAAAAGCGTTTCAATACATGCAAGTCGACAGCTGATATTTCAGTAATGCTATTTTAAGGTTTGCCTATGAGAATTTATGTCTAGCTACACAGATTCACTGCCCCAGCAACCTGCTGACTTGATGGGAGGGACAAATACCTTGGTTCACAAACCCAAAATGCTATGTGGATTATGCTCCTGGAATCAAAGGACCCAGCACCCAAATAGCACTGGAAGTCTTGCAAGTAGTTGAGCACTAAATTTATTCAGGAGCAGGCCTGAAAAAACAACCTTCTAGATGAGGTAACGATTAGCATTGCATCCTGCAAACAAGTTCAGCATCTGAGCTTGCTATGAAAAAGGCTGGGCTTCCCATGTTGTTAATCCTAACAATAGTCTCTGGCTTGACTGAAATAGGAATCACAGTTCCTAAACAGCTGTTTCCTCAGACAGCAAGAGAACAGCTGAAGAGGACTCAGGCCAGGCATGGACACAAAAAACAGACAACTAATTATTTAAAATCACAACAGGCACACTGTGAAGCAGATTGTTCACTGGGATACAAGCTACAGTCACTCATTTAACTGAGACGGGTCTTAAGACTTTTGTATCACTTCTTAAACCATCCAAAGCTGCTCCTTCACACTTTCCCTTTGGGAAGGATTACAAGTGAAGCCAATGCCATTTGTTGGATATATAAAAAACATGAGGAAAACGGAACGTTCAATGAAGAAGAGCACATTTGCTACATAAGATGACATCAATTTTGGAACAATTCTCCATGCCCTACTGGCAAGCATTGCCTACTAAACGTAGGACGAAAGGAGGACTTTGGTCAAGTATGCTGAGTCAAGCTCTCCATAAGCATCCCTTGCTTTCCTAACGCTCTATTCTAGAAGAGAGAGCTGCAGCCAGGCACACTTTTTCAGATCATTTGTTCTCTTGGGTTGATACGTTAACACTCATAAAGGCACAAAGTAATGAATTTTTTAAAAATAACTACAAGCAACTGGTGCGACAAAACAGACTGTTTCTAAGGGCTTCTCTTGGAACATATATCTAGCCTACAAAAGTCTCCACATCTCTCTTAAATGTCAAATACCGCTCAAAAAAGTTTTACCACTGTACTAACAAGGCACACAGATCTTACACAGGCACTACCTAATATATCCTTAGGGAAAACTCTGCTTTAAATGCTCTGATTTGCACACTAGTTCAATACACCGCATGGCTTATGTTAGCACATATAAATATCCATTCTGCTTGTGTTAGAAAGAACTTGGTAAAAATGAAAACTATCTCTATTTATGCTGGTCATCCAAATTGTTGTATAAAACAGATAATTCTCCCCGCAGATTGTCTCCTCAGTTGAAAAGCCAGGCCCTTACATTCCATATGTAATGATCATAGCATATCTTTTCTAGTCCTGAAACTCTGATTCAGGGCTCTGAAACTACTTATTGCCTCCTTACTGTAACCACTGTCTGGCTTTACCTGCGCTTTGAGCTATTTCTAAGACGCATTCTTATGAAGGGGCAGAAGTGAAACATTCCAGATTTTGAATTGCTAAGAATGCAAGTCAATGCCTAAATAAAAATTTCAGTGAAACAATCAAGTTTACAGTCCATAAACTCATTGTTTTATTATTTAAAAATTATTTAAAAAAAAAAAAAAGGTAATTATCTATGTGTATTATCAGTAGTTGACAGTTCTTGAAACTTTGAAAGTGACCCACAGTGTACAAAGAGTAAATAAGCAACCCCCATAACGTCACTGTCTTTACTAGTAAAAATAAAGCTATGTTGCTTGAATTACTAACTTCAAACTACCTACCGGCTGAAGAATTCTACGCTCTAGATTGCTGGATGAAAAAGAGAAGGTTTCTAGCAGAGATGACACAAGGAATGATTTTTATTTTTTTTTTAAACAAGCAATGTAACACCCATCTGTTTACAGAACAAGATGTGAATGACTTTCCTAATACACTCAAGAAATTTACCTTCACCTTATTCTTCCCCATTCAAGAAAATAAACCCCAGTAACTAATATTATCTGTCTATAAAAGCAGTATCTCATTTACACAGATGGCCGTCCCTCATTGGCTTTGCAAAATTCTTTCTGCTCATGTAACGCTTGACTATTACTGTAGCTACCCAAGAGTAGAGTGGAAGTTAGGAGGAAAAAATAGAAAATAAAATATTCCCCTAGAAACAACATCTCAAGTTATCACATCAAACCCATCTAATCCAAGCAGGAAGCCAGTTTCCATGAGGTTTAGCAACCCAGGACTCTGCCCTCCTGAACCAGGCACACAACAGCCTGAGAGCACGGACAGATGACTGCAGAGTACGCATACACATACACGATTACTGCTGGCCGTGCTGGCACAGGAGTATCCGACTGCTAGATTTTGCAAACACTGCTGGCACGTATTCACGGAGAGAAATAAAATAGCCCAAAAGTTTCCATTGACCTAAACACAGAATAATCTACTGGCATCAACATGAGTCTGAAAGCGGAGAAGCCCACCATCGAACAGCTTCACTCTCATCTCTAAGAGCTGACACCCAGAAAAAATAACCCCAGCAATACAAGCTAGGTGTGCATACAGCAAATCCTGAGTGGCAGACACCTGTTTCCGTTAGAATCTGAAAACTCCATGTTCTTATTTTAACTATATGCACATATTTGCCAGCCATTTAATTACCACATAGGTCAGAAACTCAACAGCCAGATTTAATGGCACAATACTACTCTTTCCTGATGGGCAAGGTGATTTACAGACGTTGTACCCCTGCCCTTAAAAAAAAAATTTAAAAAAAAAAAAAATTCAGAGTGATAAACTACTTGCCGGTGACCTGTTTCAGAAACTGTCTCAAACATTAAAACTCACTACTACTGCCTAATATTACTAATACTGCTACTAAACCCCTGCCACTACAATACGCCTCACTTTTACAATTTCCTTCCGCTTTCTTAGTTATTTCCTCTTAAGGCAGTTCTCACAAACTGTGGGGGCAAGGACTGCTTTCTTCACTGCACAAGGCTCTTGTTCGGTCTACACAAGACTGCACATACATAACAAGACATTCTGGTTGCAAAGCCAAAAAAAAACCCAACAACAATAAAACAAACAAACAAAAAAAACCAACCCCAAAAAAGACACCCGAAAAAATCCCCACCAAAAACAAACAAACAAACAAAAAACAACAACAACAACAAAACACACAAAAAAAAACCCAAACAAACAAACAATTCTGCTTCAAAACAGCAGGAGTTTAAGAGTCTTCACAAGTCTTAATATGTCCTTACAAGAGCACACAGTACAGCACGAACTGTCCATTTTTTAAGATATCTGACAATTACAAAGTACAACAACTAGAAAGTGTCAAAGCAGCACAATCCTTTTGGAGGAAAACCAAAAAGAGATAAGATGCACATATTTCGAATTGCTCCCAGTGATCCCTGGGTAAAAGTACCTCTATGAATAAATCTCACCTGGATGCTCTTCTAGGCTGTCACCCGAAGACAGCAAAATGAGATTCTACAATCTGGTCATAACCTGCAAGCACCTGTGGCTTCTGGATAACAAAGGAAGATCAAAGGAAAGAGAATAGTGAAAACCATGCACAATCTCAACATGTCAGTGTCTCAGCTTTGCCTACACCCGCAACAAAGACTGCAAGAGCCAAAATGTCCATAACCTTTGTACCCTTCTCAACATGAAGATTCTCAGCATCTTTACTGGGAGGAGAAACAAGGATTACTTTATATTTTTAAGAATTCTTAAAATCATAAGGAAGGATTCATCTGGGATTCCTTGTGTGGAGAACAGACAGTTAAACAACAAAACTATTATAAGTGCATAAAACCCAAGAAAGTAATGTGAAGAGTTAAAATAATATGGGAAAATGCTGAACCTTGAACTTGGCAGTTCACAGTTTTATCACTCAAGGGAAAAGATAAAAGACATGCTTCTGTTGGGCTTTCTGACCAAATGGAATTGTCCTTTAAACAATCCCCAGAAGAAAAGAAAGAAAAAACAACCCACCAAACACAAAACAACACAAAATTTAAGGCCTCAAACCAATCCACAATACAGTGAGAAGCAATACATGAGCTAAAGAAAAGTGAAAGCAGGAGAGAAGCACGCAGCACTGAAGAACAACCTAGGCCCTCTGTTACAGATTGATGTTTTCCTTGATCAAGTGACAGCATGGCCAGGGCATACTTGTGGAATTCAAACCCCCATCTGAAAGCAATTCCTAGGATATTATCATGACTCAAATTCTAATAGACAGTACAATCACTCTTAGTTGCTATCTTATGTCCAGGACATGAGACATTCTTCTCCTCCTACCTCAAACTCCATCCTCCCATCACATTGCCACAAAACCCCTGACTCCTGGAAAAACACTATCTAAACCACTCACACAGAAATTCGTCTACTTCACGTATTCCAAAGGTGCTACAAACCACCAGAAAATGGAATACAAGACTAGTAAAGACTTCCCATGTCAGGGCTAGTGACAACGCCTGATATTCACGATGTTACAGCTAGTTCAATCCAAAAGCCAGCTGCCACCAAAAATAAGCTGCACATTAGTATTTATCTGATCCTGCTGCAACCGTGATTGAGGAAAGGAAACCAAGAGAGACTTAAATCCCTTCTAGAGGAGCCATTTATCTTGCAACCCATCTTGGGGTCAGGCCACCAGGAGGCGGGAAGAGGACACACATAACCCAATCTAGGGGAAGAGCACGGCCACTTTCAGGAGCAGCCAGCACTGGACCAGCTTAGACACGATGAAGGACCCCATGTCTATTTGCCTCCATCTCAGGTGATTCCTGATCAGTGGGAGGAAGGATGCAGAACACCCCCATGTCAAGTTTAGTAAGCATAAATAAAAAGCCAAATTCATTGTCATACTATTCACCATTGAATCAAGGCAACTGCACATAGCAAGCAAGAATAAAGAGGTAGAAAGAGAACAGCCATCAGCTGGTTTTAACGGTTCCGAGCCAGATGAAGCACAATGCCGTGTCCAGTGAGCCACAAGCCGAACTCCTCAAATGTAAGCGTGCTTCCAAGCTCAATGCCACAGTCATCCCCACACCCAGCTGCGGTCTTCTGCTTCACGGCTGGGTTTGGTTTTTTTTTCCCCATTTATATCTATCCATAGCAAAAGCCCCCCCCCGAGCGGCCTATGTTCTACCTCCCGGTGGCCCCCAACAATTAATTTCCCCTGGACGAGGGGCTGGAGAAGGGATTTCTGCGGGGCTGGCGCCGCACC
>VZRU01017829.1:130607-158922 GCA_013398155.1 Pedionomus torquatus | reverse complement strand
CGCGAGAGACCCCCCCGGGTGAGCGGGGGCCTTCCCCGCCCGCCGCCCCCGCTCCTTCCTCCGCTGCAGCTCCCTCAGCCGCGGGTGGCCCCGCTGGGCGCTGCTTCCCCGCGGCACCCGAGCTCCCCGGCTCCCGCCTTCCCCTTCCCTCCCGAGGCCTCTCCTCCGCAAAGCTGAAATCAGGGCAACGGCCGTCGAAAGGCCGCCAGCGGTAAACGGTGGGGGGAGGTTTCTGCTTCAGATGTTGGGGGAGTGGGCCAGGGACACGTCCCCTCGTGTCCCAAACCTTCAGCCGGCCCCCTAGACCCACGGGATCCCTTCAACCGTGAATTTTCCTATTAAGTGTAAGTGGATGTGATTAATTCCTGTGTCAAATACGTCAGCGCCTAATTAATTCACATTGACAAGGGGCATGTATTTTCTGGGATTCCTGTCACAGCCCTTGTACCTCAATTTTCACAAGAATTCCTTAAATATGAATTATAAGTCTCTCAAGCTCAGGATGCCAAATGCGTTACACAGCTGCATGACAGGAAAGAAAAAAAAGGCTGCAAAACAGCTACCCCCTCATGGGCAAAGACTATTGAGCTGCATTTAATCTTTATAGCTTAATTGCACATTCAATTTGAACTTGATAAAGATAAAAGGCAACGCCTGCTTGCTCTGGTCAGCCCAATGCTTATCTGGCAGTTTTTATGTACAACAACCGAGATTTGGGTCATCCTCAAATTCAAAACTGTGTCAAGCGGTTTAGTATATCATCCCTTCTTTCCATGAGGGCATGTATGAGAGCATAAAGCGACCGGTGGATCTATCAGGAAAAGAAAAACAACCTAGTTTTAGCAGAATCCCTTTTCTCCAGGGTATAGGTGCTGTCCATCAATCCCAGGCTGTTACTTGTTCTTGAAACACTATTTAGTTCTCACTTTTTATACAAGTGACATCAAGGTGCCTATTTATAGCTGGTGTCTGTGCTGAAGCAATGGTCTCCATGTCATTGCCCTCCATTTCTCGGCAGCTACGGTGCTTGCCAGCACCCGACACTGCACGTGGAAATGCAGACCTCTGAGATGCAGCTGTTGACTTTGGCGTAGATGAGTAATTGAGTGCTCCTAACAAATTCCTCTTGATCAGCCACCCCAGCAGGTAGGTCCCTGTCCCTGGTTTGAGCAACACAGAACTAATTTATCTGGGAAAACTGTACTTTCAGAAGACTCTAGTGTCTGAATTTGTGAAAATATTTACTTTATAGCTAGCTAAGGTATATGATTTTTTTAAGATCTCAGTTTTTTTCAAGCCTTGTCAGGCGCAGGGATGAGGAGGAGTGAGACCTGGGCAGTTGTTGGCCAACAGGATTATTGCATACCATAAAAGTCATGTTCAATATAGACTAGAAAGTTTGCTGAGAAGTCCCCTCTCTTCTGTGATGGCTGCGATCCTGAAAACTTCTTGCCCAGTGCCACACTCCTGAGCCCTTCCCTTCCTCCGAAAGCTGTAGTGCTCGCAGCATCTGACATTTGCCATCCATTGCCAGGAACACACAGCTTCCTACAGATAGAATTGGCTGAGTACAATCATTGCATATTTTATATTGGTATCAGGATTTATATTGGTTCTTTACTATTATTAATTATTAAGTATTAAGTATTATTATTATTATTATTAATTATTTAGTCTTATTCTATTAAACGTGTTTATATTTCAGCCCTAGGGTTTCCTTATTTCTACTTGATTCCTCTTCCTGAGTGGGGAGAGGTCATCGGCTGATAGAATAGTTGTCTAAACAGCAATAAATTGTTATAGGTTCCTCAGACCGTAAGAATCCCCTCCTCTTAGCCCTGGGATATGCAGCCTGAAGAGGAATCTTTCGACTGTTGACTGTTTTCTTGTGTTTAGCATTGCTTTCAAGAGGAAACCTGAAGCCCACTCTGTCCTTCACTCCTGCCATTGCTCCAGCCGTGCTTCAATCTCTATGACTTTCTCAGAGCAACCAAATACTATCTCTTTCTCTTTTTTTAGACAGTATTTGGGCTGTGCATGCATTCACCACTCACTTTGCAGTTGTTTTGGGACCCATGGCTCTTGTGATGACTGGGTAGTGTTACTGCATTGATACTGCTTCTTACCTCTGGGACTGTTTAACTGTATAAGAAACAAATGATTATTTTGCCAACAGAAGCAGATAGATGAGTTCCCCACCTTACTTGGGCATTTAAAAACAAATCCTGAGATTTGGTGTGAAGTGCAGGGGCCTTAAAAGCAACCTCTGTCCCTGCTACAGAGACAAAGCCTTGCTGTGTCTTGCTTTCCTAAGTATCTTGCAGTCTTCCCTTTTTCAGCCACCTCAGCTCAAACCTCACCTCCCCAAGACCTGACTTAGCACTGTCACCCTTTCAAGCTCTGCATAACTTGTTCCCTGAGCCCTTATCCTTGTATTTGCCCTGCCCTTTGACAAATTTTGGCCAAAGACATAGGGCTGTGCTTTATTTTTAGGTCCATGGTACCCAGGGATTTCAGCCACCTGTGCAGCTGCATCACTCTATCCATGCAAGGAATTTCCAGTTCACTGGTGCAGTAAGGTTTGCATTAGTACTGTTTGCTGAAAGCCTAACAGAGGATTGGCCTTGCAGCCAAAATGAAGCTTGTGCTAGACAAGTTTACATCTGAAAACCTACTATTGAGAGGGCTTTGATAAAAAAATGAAATAAATATTTTTTAAAAAAAGAAAAAGCAGAGAAAGAGAAGAAGCCACTAGGTGACTACAGTCAGATTTCAAGTCTCACTGAACATGCACTGCAGTGTAAGAAATCCTACTTTTTTTCTTGCGTTCCAGACACTTATAGTAATTTTTTTTTACTTTAATATAGTCAAAATAAGGTATCTTGTTATAAAAATACTGTACATACAGAATTTGTCCAAATAGATATGAAATAGTGATTCAAACAAGTTAGTTTTGGCTGCTCTATGAAGTGCAGGGAGTGCAGCTGAAAATGAAATCCTGAAACATACATTTCTTATTTTAACAAGCAACAAGAAGTTGAGACTCATTTTGTCTGAGAGTCATACCTGTGATTAATGATACTCGGACAAGACTGAGTTTTCTGTGCCAGTTTCAAAGGGCTCTATTTTAAGAGCATAGCACGTACCTCATTCTACAATATCCTGTCTGCAAGAGGCTGTTTCATGCTGAACACACCCCAAAGATGCGATTTTCTCCCTGAGCTGCTCTTAAACCAAACAGTCTTGTTAAAACCTCACTCTTGAGGATCAGAACAAGCAATCAGCTGTTAAAACTGCTGCTGGGGTACTCCACAGACTGCTTTTACATAATAAACTGGATGTTTTTATATTCTGTGCAGCAAAATATGTCTCTGTTAGCAGCAAGCCCTGGGACAGGGCAATCCAATGGCTAGCTGAGGGTGTTAAAAGAAACCACAAGGGCACCTCTCCACTCAACCTTAAGATCATGGCACTTGCCAAAGCAGAAATGAAGTCTGACAGCTTTGACAAGATGTTCATTAGTCCAAGGAGAGTCAGATGCTTAAATACTTTGGAAAGTCTACACTTAAGGAGGCCAGTATTTCATATTGTCAAGATATGTGAAACGAGCAGAGCTCCATTTGCATAGTAACATTTTGCAAACATAACAGCAGAAGTATCCAGCAGGGTCTGTGGATTTATTAATGGGAAAAAATTACGTCACAGACAAGTATGTGCTGGCACTGAAATACTGCATAAAAAAACACTGGTGCAACTAAAGTCCTTATACTTCATTTATTAGACCTCCTAAGGAGCCCAAGAGGATTGTCTTCGGCAAATCAGACCTCCTGGGAAAACCTTTCAGATGTTGCCACATTTGAGCCATGTCAAGACAGTGGTCAGGAGATTGGTAGGGTCCATGGAGATTTTGTCCAAATCCATGCAGATTTTGTCCAAATAAGGTTCACTGCTGTTGTTTCATTCCTTCAAGTCAGCAGAGTCGCTGTTTGCATCAGTGCAGCTCTGGCACGCTGAGAACCTTGTGTACCTTCATTGTGTCTAGCCTGGGGCTTCTAGTCACATAGCGACTCATCACAGCAAAGCCTTAACTGAAAACTGCCTTCCCACATGGTCCAGAAAAGAGATCAATGAGCTTGGATTGCCCAAGGAGAATACAGTCCATAAAGTAGCATCCTTCCAAGCCAAGCTTTAGGAAGACTGGGGGAAAAAAAACAAACAAACAAACAACAACACAAAGACCCTACAACACCAGCAGATGATTATCTTGTTCCCTTTTTACCAACAGCAACTTCTCATTTGCTATACCAAAGATGTATTGCAAAGTGTAACACAAAGATGTGGTTTTTTTCTGAAGAGGGCTTATTTGTTATCTTCAGCTTGCCAAAAGCCCTCAGTGACTTATTGGCCTCCTCTTGCCACCTTGGCATGTCATGAGAGATAGGTTTTCATCTGTAAATTTTTCACAGGTCACTGAAAATGCCACTTTGGGGACCTTGAGGTCTCTAAATTGGATCCCTTTCAAGGTTGAGAAAGATTTTTGCTTTGGAGGGAGTTTTTCAAAGGTTAAGGTTGGGGTTGATTTCATTTCATATTTTCATTAGTGTCCTGACACAAGTAGGACAGCACTCATGACAGTGTTATGAAGCATTACCAATAAAGGAGGATAAAGTCACACAAGAATGGGAAGAGGTTAAGGACTTGAGAAACAAGTGGAATGAAATCAAAGAGACAGCAAATATCATGTCAAGGACTAAATTCAGGATCTCATCTGCTGTAAAGAGAAAAGAGAAGGAAGTTTTGGGGTCATAAACTGGTCACAGGTTTGTTTTGTGCCACCATCACAACACAAACACCAAAGAATTACATTTAACTTGAAAGCAATTCAGGTAAGGGGCTACCAATGCAAATATTTATACCATTGCACAACCATCCACAAGACCTTACTTAAAATTGTGCCTGCAAGTCTGCTTTTCCATGTCAAGAACTCAAATTTGTATAGTTGTAGAGAGAAAAGCTTCAAGGATAAGCAGAAGGAGGACCTTTCCTGGGATGGGAAAGGGTTGGCTTGTCCAGCCAAAGTTATCTCTTGTCTTTAAACTACACTGGAGAAAAGGGGTGGGGATGATGCTATGTAAGGCTTAGAGCCAAGTTAGAGCAAAAGCATACAGCTAAACAGGCCATATGTAATTGTAGTCTGGAAACCTGAGGTTTCTTGCCAAAGTTTTGGACTTGCATCCAAAAGCTATTTTTTGGGTAGCTGGGGTGAAGTATGTTAAGTCTGTGGTATGCACTGTACTGAGAGTCTGTCTGCCTTAACAAGCACTAACCCAAACACCACAGGCTCTATGCCCTGTCACTAAATTTGGGATGTGAGTATCTATTGCAGCTGACACTGCAGTAGCGCCACAGATGTTGTCTTTGCCCTACTGATGCTCCTGTTTAGCGGACATAAGTCAGCCCTCACCCAGATGAACAATGCAATTGTGCAAGTTCTCCATTACCATGTCAAGCAGGGAAATTACCTGCAATTTGCAAATGGTCACAAGCTCACTGAAAACTGCCCATCTTGGGCAAAAAAAGGGAACTTGCTCAACACTGCCTCTGTGGACCTAATCTAGTGGCAGACATGCCAGCGCTCAGAGTGTTTCACTGTGAAGCAAAGTGAAGCCAGCTTCACAGCAGCCACAGTTACAGGGAGCCAAAGCTAGCCTGGCATGCTCAATAGCAAAGGATTGCCACTCCTGGATCAAAAAGAACCTGTTATGGTCTGCCCTTTGCTATCTGTGCTTCTACCGGCTATTCCCAGCCTGCCACAGCTCCACAGCAAGCTGCAAAATCTGGCTGTTTCTCCTCCTTTGGGTTCCCTTCTTGCCATGTAAAAGAAGCTAAGTTTTTAGAGAGCTCCAGGCTATTTTCAGAAGAAAAGACATAATACATCTCTTCTGCCTAGCCTGAAAACAGGTCTTGTTGCCTACCTCAAGAGCTATGGGGATAAAACCCATTTCAGGCCATGGGACAGTTGGGTATTACAGCAACAAGACCTGCATATCCCCCACCTTTTCTTCCTAGAGCCTGGGAGGAAGGCAGGGAAGAGATCAATAAACATAATTAATTTGGGAATACAGCCTCTACATCTGTCCAAAACATAGTCTGAACTAGTCAGTCCTTCAGCCAGACAAAATCAGGATGGCTTTGGTGAAAACAATGCATTGCATCAGCTGAAGCAGCTGAGGAACTGGCTCTGCATCTCTTTGGGATTAATATATCAAAGCATTCCTCCTGCCGTTGTGGCGGCGTCCTCTCCCTCTGACAGTACATAGACACGAGAGCAGGGAATCACATGGCCTCACTGCAAGGGCTCGACGCTGCCTGCTTATTTGATTTTCCCTGAGGTTTGTCTGCTCCGTGCTGTGTGGCCTCATCCACTCCCATCCCAAATGTTGCAGAGCTAAGCTGAGCCATATTTTCCAATCAGGCCCTCCAGGTTTTCTTAAACTCCAGTTGTTTCGGACTGCAGTAAAACATAGCCGCAACACATGGTCTAAAAACAACTATTTGTTTGTAACAGACCAAGTGCTTGCACTAATTAGTCATACTGTTCCCTAAAATGTCATATGAGCATCATTTTGGAAAAGCTTATGTGAAACCACATCACAGTTTAACTCCTTGAGTTGGAGTGGAAGAGGGGGAAGGAGGTGCCATTTGTTGTCCCTGTGGAAATCCATCCAGATTCATCCAAAGTGCAAATCAGAGGCGAAACACCCTTTTTCTCAAGCACAGCAGAACTTAACCATGCTCTGCTTCTCACCATCTCTCATGCTCATCAGGGAAGAGATATTTTCCACTACCCTATTTTATAGCAAAAAGAAAAAATGCCATGTCTGTTCTCAGGGAATGGTTCCAGCCACTCAGCATCAGACAGAAGAGCACCTGTGTCTGATGTCTCATGGTTCATGAACTGAAGCTGTGCGTGGCCACCCCATCTCCTGTCACCTTTGCAGTCACCCACCCACAGAAAACAGCAGCAAAACGGCTGTCAGCTAATAATTCCTGGTTTACCTAAAAGCCATGCTGGTGCTAAAGGATTTCAGATTCCAGCTGTGATAATCACTAGTTGGGCAGGAAGGCAGGTCATTATAGTTTCCTGAATAAAGAAGTTTGCCCAAACTGGGAAATGAAAGAAGATACTGGTAATAAAACATTAGAGAAAATGGAGACAAAGCACTTCAAATGTTACAGTGTGTTAGATTTGGTGCATCTGATTTTAAGCCGTAACACATTTTTCTGACATCCCTAGCATTCCTGTTTTTCCATGCACAGTGACTGATAAATGGCATGTGGAACTGAGTCATTGGCCCAGTATGCTTTCCCTGCCCTCTGCCTTGCTGTGCACCCCCAAGCCAATTCATCCGTTACTTACTGCACTCCATCCCAGCCCTGCAACAGTTACTGTGCACTGCAATTTTCCTGTAGGCTTTTCCACAGTATTAAGTACTACACTTGTACAGCACTAAAACCTTTCTGATTCTTCCCTGTAGGAATGTGAAGGAATTAGCTCCTCAGCCAAAACTGTCAGGTAAGTGTTGTGAAATTCTCCACTGTTTAGTTTTCCTTCTGATTGTAGAAACAATTAAAAGATGTTTTTTCCCCCAAAAAATGTGATTTGCCACAGAACTCTTTGGTTTCAGCTGCATGCAAACATACAGAAATAAATAAAGCATTGAATACCCCAAACTGGACAGAAAGCTAAATGTGTGCTTGCATCTAGAAACCACCTACTTCCATAGCCAGCTGAATGGCTTGTCAAGGAGCAGGCTGAAAATATATGCCAAAGACAGGAACAGAATGGCCTCAGCTACAACACTCTGCTTTTCCTTTCTTTTGCCTCCTGCCTTTCCTAGCTATGCATTTCCCAAAGGATTGCTACATGATATACAGCTACTTATTGCAGGGTTTCCAGCCTTACACCATGAAGGGCTGGGCACTGTTAGAAGGAGACATCTCCCCAAGGGATTGATGGACACCGCCTTTGTTGCCCAACCTCGCTCTCTACACAAGTTTTCATCCTCCCTGACCTTGTAGCTGTAGTGGCAGAGGGGAAATGCAGCAAAGACACTTCCCTGTGGAGGCCTCTTTTGGGGTGGTTACTAGTTTAAGTTTCTGAAACATCCCGGGCACATTAGTAACTAATTAGAAATTCCCAAAATAATTTTTAATACATTTTTCAATTATAAAAGGAGTTGCTCTAGGTAACAGCAGATAATGGTTAACCCCTCGAGACATCTCCGTTCCTTCCTAGTTTATTGGCAACAGATGACTCATTTCACCTCTGCGTACGCTGACTGCTTTACTACTCTTGTAGTAGTGACTGGTGTAAAATGAGGTTGCTCAGGCTCATACTGATGAAATAATTTCTATTCTTGTGCTTTTACAGGCCAGTAACAGCCAACCCATGAGACTGAGAACCCGCTGAAACCCAACGTTTAGATGTGACCTTAAAAATCAAGACTACAGTGTAACCACTAGTCTTCTGCAAAGCACAGAGAGCAAAACTCATCATAAAATGCCCTACCAATGTGTCTTGTGCTATACAGCCAGAAGCTGGGTGGAGGCTTCAGGGAAAATAAAGTTATAACACACCCATACGAGCTTTCCAAGTCTGTGCTAGACAGCATTACTTAAATATTTCTCTTTCCAAGCACCAGCGAATCGTTTTCAGTTGCATTCATTACAACTGTCTCACAAACATAGACAGATGAAACACTTCTAGGGGAGATTACTGAGCTGGGAGCTACTTTTGGCTGTCAGTGAGCTCCTCTATAGCCCTTTGCATAGAGAGGTACTGCCTACAGCTATTTTTAACCTAGTTTCCTAAGGGAACGTGTGATCACTCTGTAAGCATGTGCCAGTTCCAGACTAATAGCTTCAGCCAGCTGGTGAGTTGCCATCAAGTTTATCGGAGAAGTCAAGGTCCATCCCAAATGTGATATCCCCACTGGCAAAAAAGCAGCATATGGAGGTTACAGTAGGCATCCAAATGTGTGTGGAACAGAGCAGTTAAGCGCTTTAATAATATAAAATGCTGCAAGACCTGCACCTTGTTAGATAATCATGTCTCTTATTTCACAGAACTGTTTCCTTCGTTTCCATACCCTTCCAGAGCTGGCTCTCCCTTGGATGTCAGGTGCCTGAGCTAGAGGCAAAATTCTCTGCATTGCAGCTGTTTTGGTAAGGTGAGCTGGACCTGTGGATGGGGCTCCCTCTGGCCCAGGTCTGCTGAGTAAAATAGAATGTGAAATTTGGGATAAGCAAAGTGTTAGATGCATATACTTTTTACTAGAGAAAGCCATGTGTACCTTTCACAAAAGCTGCAATTTACTTATTAGACGTATGGCACGAGCCACTCCATGCACTGACTGCTTTTCATATCTCTTTCCACCCTGCCCCCATACCTGCAGCAGGGGCTGTTCATAGCAACTCTCAAGCAAGTTTTGGAAAATCTCCTATAAATTGCAAGGGACTCTGGCTAGCAGGTAACCAGCATAGCCAGGCAGCTGCCAACAATAATCTGTAGCCAGAGCACAGCTCCTCTCAAAAGGAAGATGCGTGGGAGACATTTCCCACCTTGGCACATCCCTGTGCTTCACAGCTATTCATTATGACCTGTCAAGCATAATTTCAAAGGTGTAAATAATATTACCTGTCTCTTCAGAGGGGGAGCAGGCAATGTTATAGGAAAGCCTTTCTGGTGGTTCACACTTGTACTGTCTTTGTAATTTAATCCCACTACACTTAAAATGTTTATTGTAGTCAGTAGTTATTTTCCCTCCTTGGTCTTTAACACATGCTAATGTTCACCATCACTTTTCATCTGGGATCCATTAATATTGAGCTTGTTTAATGTTTTCAAGCCAATCTCTAGGGTGTTTTAGTGATGTTAATAATTAATACAGGAAGACTAGCATTTTAGAAGCCTGAAGCAGTTCATGGCAGGCGCGGTTTTGAACCTCAGTGTAAACGATCTGTTCATCATTATAACTCTACCAATCTTCAGAATACTTCTTAACTCTCTGCCAGTGCAAGGGTGAGGAATCCAATCTTTTCTCATTAACAAAGGCACAGCCCTTCCTCCTCTCAAAACTGTCAGAATGATGTTTTAAGGCTCCATTGCAGCAGTGACAAACCTTGCCTCTGTGATCATGGGCTGCCCTGGGTCTTCAGGCTACCATGGATCTTTGGGCTTCAGGAATTGTCTTCTAGTTCATCTTATTGCATCAGTTTGTGGCATTACTGCAGGCTTCCTTTATGGAAACAGCAAAGACTAGGATGCTTAGAAAAAACATTTCCATTCCAAGCCAGGCTTCTGATTAGTCATGATTTCTATGAGAAGCATTGTGCAAACAAGGTATTACATGTTTAACAGCACAGATATGGTGAGCAGTTTTGAGAACATAATTTATTGTGGCCTCTGGTTGGACCAATTGTTTGGAATTAATTTTGCTTATTGTAGTTTCAGATGTTTCTTTTTGAATCAGATAGAACTTCAAAAATATAAGAGCCTCAGCTTATTTCTGAGGTTTTGTGCTGCTGGCTGCTGCCAAGGGCTGGGTTGCCTTGCTCAGTGAGAAGCAGCACACTCAGCTGTCTCAAAGTCCTTGCTGGGTGCTCCCCAGACCAACACTCTGCATTTCAGAGCCCTGCTCAAAGAAGCACAGTCTTGCTCTGCAAGAGCAGGGTCAGGACTACAGGTGGACTCTGATCCATGAGTTCATTTATAGCAATTCCAGCTAAACCAAAATAATTGTATCCTAAAAGCAAGGCATACTATATACACTCTCACACAAGTAACTGGTTCTTTTGAAGTTGGTGGTGCAGAGACAAGTTGTCTGTCCTACAGCTGGTCCAGGAGCCAAAATCACTTAGGCAAGGTCATAACGAAAGCCACATCTCTATGACCGTTAATTCTGGGCTCTGCATGCCCATTGCCAGCTGTCTAAATCTGACCGTAACCTCACTTCTGTTCAGCTAGCCAGAGCTCACAATAGACACAGTATTGGCTTTGCAACAACATCAAGATGATGGGTGACACTCTTGGAAAGTCTGGCAATACAGGCGCAGCCCATCAGAACCTATATATAGGGCAGTCTGCAACAGCAGAGGCTTTACACCAGGTCAGCAATGGCCTGTGGCCACCATGGGCTCCCAGCACAGCCCAGAGCCCTAAAGCCACCAGACCATGGCACAGGACAGCAACAGGATTCAGAAGCTATCATATATATACCACGCACTTCCTAAAATGCCTGCATATGTGTGCATCTGCATTACAGATACTCAGGTTTCCAGAACAGCGAGCAGGGACTTCAGGCCACCATGTCTAGTGTGTTCATACTTTTCTATCCCTATCGTAGCAGCTTCAGTCTGTACAGCTGTAACTTTAAAGGAGCTCTTGCAAACCCCAGCTTCTGGTTATAAGAGATGGATAACAATTTTGCTTCAGCCATAATGAATTTCCCTGTGCTTATAGAAACTAAGTTTCTATAAACTCAGAGTAACACAGAGCCCTGCTTTGTAAAAGGGAACTTGTGTGAACTGTCTGTGTAACCAGTTTGTAACAAAAAATTGTCCAAAGGAGCTCATAAGAAGAAAAAGACTCAATCAGGACATTGTAATCATGACATGAGCTCAGTAGGCGGATGGGAATATTGTAGTTCTCCGAGTACCTACCTGGCCAGTAGGAAAAAGGGAGAGGGAAATCAGGCAGTCTGGAAAAGGTATAACTACTCTAAGTGGCAACAGCAGGGAGTGTCTCCTTTGAGGGGGTAAGGGGAAGGGGGTGGTGTCGGCAACACCAGATCAGCTCACCTGTACATTTTTAATAAGATTTTTATATCTTTTTGTACCTCTGCTTCGAAGACGTTGTCCTCTTTTCACATTCTATTAGTGAGCTGTCATTTCTGACATGGTTTAGGCCAGAAAAGTTTCACAAAGCTCTTCCAGTGTAAATAACACATTTTTTGCTGCTCTTTAACAACCCACAGAAGCAGCAGGAAAAAAACAAACAAACAAACAAAACCACAAAAAACCCACAACAAAACCAAAAGCCGCTTGTGCTTTCAAACATTTTCTTCAAAGAGCAAAAGGCAAGGTGGACAGCAGTGTTCATGGTACAATCCAGGTGGCTGAAACACACTCTGGTATTTGTGGCTGTTCCTTGTCAGATGTGGTGAGTTGACCCTGGCTGGATATCAGTGTCCACCAAAGCCACTCTATCACTCTCCTCTTCAGCTGGACAGGGGGGAGAAAATATACTGAAAGGCTCATGGGTTCAGATAAGGACAAGGAGAGACCACTCAGCAATTTCTGTCACAGACAAAACAGACTGAACTTGGGGAAATTACTTTAAATACCAATCAAAATCAGAAAAGTGTAATGAGAAATAAAATCAAATCTTAAACACCTTCCTCCCATCCCTCCCATCTTCCCAGGTTCAACTGCTCAACTTCACTTTTGATTTCTCTATCTCCCCCCCCCGAGCAGCACAGAGGGATGAAGAACAGGGTTTGTAGTCAGTTCATCACATGCTGTTTCTGCCTCTCCTTCCTCCTCAGAGGGAGGACTCCTCACACTGTTCCTCTGCTCCAGGGTGGGGTCCCTCCCATAGGAGACAGTTCTCCACAAACTTCTCCAACCCTAGTCCTTCCTGTGGGCTACAATTCTTCATTAACTACTCCAGTGTGGATCTTTTCCATGGGGTGCAGTCCTTCAGGAACAGTGTGGGTCCCCTGCAGGGTCACATGTTCTGCCAACAAATCTGCTCCAGTGTTGGGCTCCATGGGTCCACAGGTCCTGCCAGGAGCCAGGTCCAGCACAGGCTTCCCACAGGGTCACAGCCTTCTTCAGGCACATCCACTTGCTCCAGCCTGGGGTCCTCAACGGGCTGAAGGTGGATATCTGCTCCACTTTGGACCTCCATGGGCTGCAGGGCGACAGCCTGGCTCACCAAGGTCATCATCACAGGCTTCAGGAGAATCTCTGCTCTGGCTTCTGGAGCATGTCCTCCCTCTCCTTCTTCACCGACCTTGACATCTGCAGAGCTGTTACTGTCACATATTCTCACTTCTCTCTCCAGCTGTATTTGCACAGTTGGGTTTTTCCCCCTCTTCTTAATACACTACCACCATTGCTGATGGTCTTGGACTTGGCTACTGTTGGGTCTGTCTTGGAGCCAACTGGCATTGGCTCTATTACACATAAAGGAAGCTTCTAGCAGCTTCTCACAGAAGCTACCCCTGAAGCCCTCCCACTGCCCAAATCTTGCCATGCAAACCCAATACATCAGGCCCGCCAAATTTAGGAGTGAGGTCACAGTCACCTGTCCCCATGTGAAATGGTACAGCAGTACTGCAACATGAGAAGAAACTGGGAGCAGAAAACATTGTTTGTGCCGCCTATAAGCAGGTGGCACAAACAATGCTGAGCTGAGCAGGGCTGCCAAGACCACAGCCTTACACTTAGAACACGGTAAATAAGAAAAATTAGGAGTATTTCAGATGAAAACTGACCCATTAGGAGCAACTTCAAGGTATATAAGGATCTCAGGGGTCCAAAAATACTAATGCTGAGGCTACACAGTTAACACTTTCTGAGGAATACAAGGTCCTGGTGTCAGTTCAGCGGTGTGGGAGCCACATGGAGATCCAACTTCCTGCACTGGGATGCCTGCACATCAGGGAATACATGTAAACTGAGTGGACAAGCCAGGGGGAGTGGGAGAAACAAGTCAAGGGAGACAAAATAACTCTTCCCACAGGCAGACAGCAGACAAATGGCACAGCTGATGTGCCAAGAGTGAAGACACTCTTGTCTTCAGTTCAGGGTAGTGCCCTTATTACTAGACCTTGCTGCCTTTTCCACCCAGCTGGTCTTCCTTAAGCAAGGAATGAATTACAATGCTCATATCAATGAGCTAATGCTTTTTCACAGCAGAGTCTGGAGGAGCCGAGCGCTACACAACCATTGAGAAAGAGCTCTGCTCAAAAAGACTTCATCCTTGTGCCTCCTTTTACGCAGGAAAAAGGGAAACAAGAGGCAACCTGCCCAAAGTTACACAGCAGGCAGAGACAGAACTTTGAGATTATTGGAGTTATTCTTGTACATCTAGGAGTTTTATTTTGACCTGTTCTGGCATTCCTGTATACTACTGTGTCACCATTTCCTTCACAGTTAAAAATCAAAGAGCAAGGCTGAGGTGGAGCAGTGAGGGATGGTCTACAAGGGGGTTCCAGGTGCTCAGATTATGCCTTGCTCGAGTATTTGATCCATAGCACCATTGTGGCCAGACCTGTCCTACAAATCCTTGAGGTGTAATTACATCAGGCAAGCATAAAATTAAGTGCAATCCCTAACTTTAGAAAAACAACAATGCCCAGCTTTTACCTGTGAAGTTTATTTCAGGTAAGGAACCATTCAGTGCACAAGCACAACTGAGCAGGCGCATCCCTAGATTTGTGCAGGTCACTCCTGGTGCCATCTGATTTAGATGCAGCCAGAGTCATTTGCAAACCACTTTCTGGTGAAGGAGATCTGATCTTGAGCATCCAGGACAGCAAGATATATGCATGCTCAAGAAACAGGCAAGCAGATCAATCTAGTGCAAAAAAGTGCAAAAATCTCTGGCTTCCTGACACTGCATTTATCACAAAGGCTCACATCCTTGTTGTTTGGAGAACAGAGCCCACCCAAAGAAAAGCAGGCTGTCGAGATGCAGTTCTGGCAGGAGAGCTCAGTCCATCTCTCTCATTACTCTCACTGACTGGTGTCTATTTGGTTGCCCAGTTCAGAAATAAAACTCGGGAGAAGTCCCCGTTGTCTTAAACCGTTGATGAGCTGTGCCCTCTAGTGGGATCTTGCTCACCAGGCGCTGGAGAAAGGCCTGTCCAGGAGGCAGATGTCCCAGCCATACGAGAGGGACGCTCCTCTGGGCTCCAGAGGACTCAAGGGCATTTACATCATCCAGGCCATAGTGCTTTGTGCGGGCATCTCATTTACACCATCTCCTTTTATAAAAGCCATTAACAAAGGCATCATTAACATAACATCTACTCGGACAGATGAGACAGGTATGAAAATAACAGTGCATGAGATGGCTGCTTATTGCAGCAGCACAAATTGGAAATGAAGTTTCTCTTAGCAGCTACAAAGCAATCCTTTCATAAGGCTTCAAAGCCTTCCAGCCAAGGCTGAGGGTCTTGTTTTCTGCTCAGAATTAACTTCTTAGTTTAGGAGCATGATGTTATCATGGCTTGTAGGTCCAAAGCAGTGGGTAAAAGGGAGCAGGCTGCCTTTCAGCATTGCTCACTGTGGTGGTTGAGACACTCAAAACAGTGTAAGCAGAGAATCCTTGCAAATGGGGTATGTACCTGCAAAAATTAAAATGAATTTTGATGGTCATCTGCATTCCCTGGGCCAATAAACATCCTAAATGTATTGGTACAATCCAGGTTTGTCAGAGGTCTTATGCTCACAATGGGAAGTGGCCTGCAGCAATCCCAACCTAAGGTATTCATGACCCAAGCCCTTTCCAAACCCTGAAAGACCTTTCTACCCCTCCACTGTCCCAAAACTGTTGGCAGGGTCACAAAGGGCCTCCTACTGGGGAACTAATTTACCCAAGATCCTGGAAGAAAACAAGGCTTTAAGACAGCTCATTGCACATCATAGCTTTGTGAAACAAGTTATGGGAGAGGGATGGGAGCACCTAAACTGCTTCTGTGCTGAAAAAATTATACCAACCTCAGACAGTTTGTGTTTTCACAGGGTTGTTTGCAGTATCTTCAAAAGATCCCAGAATCCTGTTCTAACCTCTGTAGAGCTGATGTAAAGGGACCTGGGAAGGTAATGTGTTCCTTCCCTCTGCCAAAAAAGCTGTGTGCAGGGTAAGATCTGCCCTCAGACTTCCAGATATGTGCATACTCCAGCCACTTAAGCTGTGACAGTGCAAACCTGTGCATGGACATATTCCCAAATGAAGGGAAATGTGCTCTCATTTGGCTCACAGACCAAAACTTCTCATGGCAATTAAACTTGGTGGGGGCACCACTCCCATATGACATCCATGCAGCTGTCAGGCATCTGTAAACGGTGTTTCATCATAGAAATGGGAAGTAATCAAACTGCAGCAGTCAGGCCTTGGAAGTCACAAGACATGCTCTTAATTTCAAAACCGGGATGACATTTTTTTAAGCTTGCTCATAGGACTCCTGCTTTTTTCCCCTGCTCTCTGTAACTGTTAGGACTAGATTTTGTGAAGTCGGTTTCACTTCCTGAAAACTTTAGGAGCTGTTACTTGAGGGAAAGGCATTGAATATGACAAGATGAGTAACAGAAATACAAAAACTATGTTAATTTAGATATTTATTGTCAGATCTTGCTGTTCTTGATCCAGACCTGTTATCCGAATACATGAATACACTCTGATTTCTCTCTCAAGATATTAAAGCTCTAACAAGAGCAGCCTTCTCCAAAACACCAAGCCCCAGCCTTCTATGGTAAGTAGCTATTACCTTAATTAATTGAGCACCGGGGCAGTAAAAGCCCCGGTTCTCAATTTTTTCTCGCTTTTCACCTCCCCAGCTTGCCTGCTGAAGCGCTTTGCAAGAGAAGAGAATGTGCTGTTGATAAATAAACCATGCTCCTGAAAACAAATCACTTCGGCACTCCTGGGCCCAAGTTATCTGAGTCCTTATCTGGGCACTCGACCAAAGCCAGGTCTAACATGTGTCAGCAAAAATTGCCGTACTATAAACCCCAGAAAAGGCCAGATCCCAGGTGTGCCATGGCTCCAAGCCTACCCTACACCCAGCCCTCCCTGACCCTCAAAGCCCCATGGTAGAGTGCAGGCTGCTTTTGCTCCCTGTGCCCCTGGTGGCTGGGCTGGCCTTGGACATCAAAGTGTGGGGAAAACCCCACCCACCTGTTCATCCATCTATCAAAACCTACCACCAAACCTCAGCCTGGGGGGTGGGGAGGGAGGAAGGGAGAGAAGGAAGGATGGAAGGATGGAGGGAGGGAGCTTGGGGGGCACGTCCAGCAGCTCTGCTCTCTGTGACGAAAGCCCTGCGGTCCCGCCTTGCCCGGCTCACTGCTGGGTCTAAGGTTCACTGATCTCTGGTCGCCTCTCACCTTTGACACCGCTCCACGGGAGCCGCCGGCTGGTTTCACTTTTAGCAGCCCCCGGCACGGAGAGGCCTGGGAGGCCGGACGGGGCTCCCCCCCGACACCACGGACCAGAGCGCTGAGAGGACATCAAGGCTTCGGGAAGGTAACGGCACCCTCCGCCAGAGGATTCCCCGAGGGGCAAGCCCCAGCCCTGACCCACCGTCTCTGAGGAGCCTTTCCCAGCCAAACTCCCGGGACTCTTATCCTCCCACCGGGAAGCAGCCTCTGCATTCCAGCAGGGAGAGCGGCAGCATCCTCAGAGGCTCCCTACCTAAGGGAAGAGATTTCAGGAAGGTTTAGGAAGCCCTCTGCCCTACCCCCATCCTCTCGGAAGGCTAAAGAGCTGCTGTGAAGCTCTTAGCAGAGCACTTGGTCTCACCCACATCCCAGGGCAGTCTCCATTTATTGCTGCCTTATTTTCCCAACCTGCTCTGGCTGCACAGTTAATGACCCTCACTCTGTTCTCCTTAGCTTTGAGGAGGGCTGATTGCATTGAGAAATTGGCACTACGTAAATCTAACACTGTTTACGCATTAAGTCTTTGCAGTTGGGATTTCCGTATCCCCTGGTAACCTCGGCTTAAGCGAACTTTCCAACCAGCACTGCAAGAGCTTTAACAGGTAGGAGGAGGCTCCCAAAAGCAGAGGAGTGCTTTGAGATGAATACAAGAAGTTAATTAGGGAGGTAGGTGCTTGACCACTATTTGGAGGGGAAAAAAAAATAATCCAGATCTGAAAGAACCTAAAAACACCACGTCCAAAAATTGCAGGGCTAGATGTTGCAGATTTACGCAAATAATACGGGTCCCGGTTTGTCTGAGGAGCTATTAACTGTGGTTCTTGTATATTGCTGCACCCCTGCAGAAACTCAGCAAATGTCTTTAATGGTTTTAGGATCTTCTTAGAGCTCGTGGTTTAGAAAAGCTTAGACATCAGTTAGACATCATTAGACTTAAACTTCATTAATTTCCCAGGAAGTTAAATAGTCTTAAATAACATTTCTCAGTGGCTTCATCCCCAAAGGCGTGCATTTCTTTTCTTTTTTACCTTTTCCCTTTGAAAATAAAAGGCTTATCCCCTGACAATAGATACATCAGGATCCTCCTCCCCCATGTTAAAAATACTGCAGAGATACTGATTTATTGAGTTGCAAAACCCAAGTCCCTGTTGTTGCATTTCAGTGCAAATATCTACTCTGCCATCTCATGTTTCTGTTTTTTGTTACTAGTGTTTATGCCCCCAAAAAGAAGAGTTTAAAAGGATGCTCCTTAGATTAACTCCACTTTCCTGCTAATTATAAACAACTGACTCACCCTCATAAACAGATTTGTCAGGTTCCTTCTTGGAAACCATGAGGGCAGGAAGCTCAAGTGCAGTATCACTGATATGGCCTTTCTCCTGTATGGAGCAGATTACCTTTAAGTTGATTTATGTGAAACCAGTGAGGTCCATAAGGGAGGCTGGTTAATGCTGGTCAAAGCTGCCTCCCCATACTCACCCATTGCCCATGGGAAAGAGAGAGAAGACATTGAGATGGGGGAATGGGGCTTTCTGGCTGAGAACACAATTTCCTGGGTGCAACGACACTTAATCCTCCATTAGGAATTGAGAAATGATCAGCCTTCTCAGCACTCATCTTCTAGTAAGTGTAAGATCAGGCAAGCCTGCTCCAGATATCTGCTGCTAGACACAGCTGTCACAAAATATTAAGCTGTATCTGGAGACTAAATCCACCAACAGGATTTTTACAGTTGATTGAAGAGAAATGCTTGTCTAGACTATTCTCTGTCTCTTCATGTTGAATCTGAGTGGGTTCAGCCTTCCCTGTCCCTTGGCACAGCAAGACGACAAGACATGTAATACCTCCACTATTCCCCAGGCTGCTCCCTAAGTTGCTGAGTTATTCTGTACCAGGACCAAACCAAGAAACTCTGAAATCCAGTATCTAAGCAGTCCCAGTGCAGGTTTCACCTCAGCCTTTCAAAGCCTGCATGGGAAAATTTTTAAAGCCATTTTGCACAGAACATCAGTGACTTCTGAGTTTTGAGTTTGAAGTGAGATAAAGCAAATTTACTCTAGTTATGCTGACAGACGCTTTCTGGCATGCAGGTGCACTCTGCTGGGGCTTAATTCACAGAAATTGCCAGGAAAGTTGCTTGAAAATGTTTCTCCTAGAGATGTTCAGTTGATCTCAGCCTGGGGAATTTTCAATCTGGGAGGTTTCCAGAACAGGGAAGAACGAGTTTCCTCTGCTACACTGGCAGTGCAGGCTGAAAGAGCAGAGATGCTATTCGCTGTGAGGCAGCAGAACTCTTGTCTGCACCCAGAGTAGCATTCTGGATTTGCAGAGCAGACTGTAACCCTAAGCAGCGTCTCACAGGCAGGCTCTTCCTCAGGCAGGAAGCAGCGGCGGAAGGGTGACTACCAGCCACATGAGATGTCTGGAGGGTTTTTCCCATAGTCCCTTAGCCAGTGAGCACACTCCTCTTTCAACAACAACAACAAAAACAAAGTAGAAAAAAGGAAAAAGAATACAGTTTCCTATAAATCCTATTTTCCATTGGATCAAAACAAAGTCACTTGTTTTGCTTCCTTGCTGTTCTCCTTGGGTTGAAAGGGGGATCCACCTTCTGCCTCCTAAAATGGAAAAGAAATTGTTTCAAATTAACTTTGGCAAAACTCCCCATCTCTAGTAGGTGCTTGCAGGCATGAAAAGTTTGCAAGGAAATTTCTGTAATTACAGTACTTCTCAGGTGAGCTTTGTTCCAGCATCGATACAATCTTCCAGGGTTAAACAGAAAGTGGCAGAGTGGAATGAGAAATTTAGTTTAATATAAAACATCTTGGGTGGTTTCATGCAGCATCTTGCTTCCCCAGAGATTTTTATGGCATATCACCTACGGTAGCCAATGTAACTGCCCAGAAGAGATAGCAGGTTTATTCCTAGGCCTTCAAAAAGGCAAATGTATGCAATGAGTACTGTAAGGAGCACTTTTACACCATGCCATGGGATCTATTTTTCCTGCTTAAAATTTATAACCCACCACTAACTAGCTGTTCTGCACAGACTGCAATCCTGTTCTTCATCACTGGGCTGTATGAGCTGGGGGAGAAGATGGCTTTTAAGGGGTTAAAGAAGCTTTCATCCCCTTAAAAGCTGGGGGATCATATAGCTTTTAAGGGGATGAAAGCCCATCTCACATAGAAGAACAACCACTCACCTCTACAGGTACAGTTCAGCCAGCACCAAGGAATGCTTTTAATGACAGCCTGTTTTGATAACAGCTCAGAGAAGACAGAATTAAAGGTCTGGAGACTGCCAGATTGCAGGGCGAAGACAGGCAAAATGAAGGAGAATATGGGATGAGCAGTGAACAGGTACAAGAAGCTTTTGTCAGATGAGGCAGCTGTAGAAACCTTCCTGAGCTGGGAGCTACATTGTTAGCACTACTGTTAGGTGTCTTTTTAAAGGTACTTCTTGCTCACCTGTAAGTCCTGCACACCAGACTCCTGCGAGCTCCAGTTAAAAGTTGCACTATTTGCACCCAAACATAATTCTAAGTTTTGTAGGTCTTATTCTCTGGCTGACCAGGGCTTTCTTCCAAAGCATATGGAGGGAAACACTCCGCTCCAGCAGTGTGCACCCCGGCATGGGAGGCTTTCATCTGGCAGGAAATAGTGGCGAGAAGGTCAGGACACACATACAGGGACCAGCAGCAGGACACAAACATTTCAGAATCCCTCACAAGGCTCCTCTGCTGCCTTTGAGCATTAGATTGCATCTAAATAGAGGCACATCCCACCTCTGACAGCAGTTATAAGCTTGCTGGTGGTGTATTTCCACTTTGCTGCTGCAAGTGAGGTTTGATAAGGGCATGCAAGGTCATCTCATACCTTCCACTGCTCAGTTCAATACCCCATCACCCTTCATCTTCAAGCTCTGTGTGAACCTCCCTCTCTCACAGAATCACGGACTTGTTACAGTTGGAAAGGACCTCTGAGGTCATCAAGTCCAACCATACACAAAAACACAACCCACTCATACAGTCTCAGCCACTAGAGCATGCCCTTAAGTGCCACATCTACACATTTCTTAAATATGTCCAGGGATGATAACACAACCTCCTCCCTGGACAAGCTGTTCCAGTGCCTGATCATACTTTCAGTAAAGTTAATTCCTCCTAATATCTAATCTGAACCTCCCCTGCCACAGCTTCAGACCATTTCCTCTGGTCCTGTCATTATTCACTCGGGAGAAGAGGCCAGCACCCACCTCTCTACAACCTCCTTTCAGGTAGCTGTAGAGGGCAATGAGGTCTCCCCTCAGCCTCTTCTTCTCCAAACTAAACATGCCCAGTTCCCTCAGCCTCTCCTCATAGGACTTGTTCTCTAGACCCCTCACCAGCTTGATAGCTCTCCGCTAGACAAGCTCCAGCACTTCGATGTCCTTCTTGTAATGAGGGGCTGGCCTCATTTCACCCCATTAATCACAACTCTCTGGGCAGGGCTGTCCAGCCAGTTTTTACCCAGTGGAAAGTACACTTTTCTATGCTATGATTTGCCAGCTTCTCCAGGAGATCCCCTGGCGGCCCTGCACTTGCCGTGAGAGTTCACTCAAGATGATCTGCTTCATGATCTTTCTTGGTACCAAGGTGAGGCTGACAGGCCTGTAGTTCCCCAGATCTGCCTTCTGTCCCTTCTTGTAGGTGGGTGTCACATTAGCCACCCTCCAGTCATAGCCACCTCTCCTGCATAGCTCTCTATGTGAGCTGAGTACCTTTGGAGGAAGAGCTTGGTAAGGAGGAACCAGGACAAAGCTTTGGCTAGCTGTAACTGACAGTTCCCACCAAGGGTGGAGCAGTGTAACTTCCTTGAGCTCAAGGCTGGGAGAAGGGGATACATGCCATCCAGGAGGGTTCACGCTGTTCTCTTCCCATGGTATAGCCAATGTTCTGCAGGAGCTCTCTTCGAGTCAGGTTTCAGGCACCCACTGTGCTCTCCCACCATTCCTGGTCACCGCACGGTGTAGTGATGCACCACCCTGAGCAATGCAGAGTCACAGGCTGTGGTGACATGGTCACAAGGGTATGAAACTTCACAGGCTTGGTCTGTATGGGGTTTCTTAATCTGCAGTGCAGGATTGCGTGCCACCTGCTTTGTGTGATGCTGTCCTCAAGGGTGCTTGGGTCAGGTCCTCTTACTCCTGCTTTTTTCACTGTGGCAAGTAATGTGCTGGGTGAAGCACTGCTGCCACAAATCCCATCAGCTCTTGAGGTGCCCTGCCGTTCCCTGGGCAGTGTCCTTAGCAAGCTGTTAGCATCACCTTCACTCTTGCCTCAGCTCACCTCCAGCCTGACTTAGGCTCCCCTAGTAAAACTTCCAATCAATACCCACAATAAATGTCGAACTTCAGTCTAAGCTCTTCACCAGGACTTTGGGTGAGAGACATGCTCAAAAGCAAAGCACACCCATAGTTGATGCCCCTCTGCCATTAACTTTCTCCAGCGTGTCTTTCCTTTAAAGAAGATGTACCAAATCTATTCTCCTTGTCTACATCCAAGAAAAATTCTTGCATTGAGTTTCTTCCTAAAGATCTCCACCCTGTGGTCATAACTGACACTGGAGATGGCTTGATGTATTAAATTTGGTACTGGATATCAATGGTTTTATTCTAGTGTATTTTGAGGTTAAAGCCTACCTGCCTGTCTGTGACTGGTCAGGAGCTAATGCAGGAGGCTCAGCTGATGGACCTGGGATCACTGCAAATGTGTTTTGAATGAAATTGGTTTCCTTGCAGAACATGGCACAGAAAGCAATTCCAGGCACCTCCTTGGACGGAATTCGTCCCACCTACATGTACAAGGTGGTTCTGCTGGGGAGCACATCAGTGGGAAAATCAAGCCTGGCCTACCGATATGTGAAAAATGACTTCAAGGAGTCACTGCCAACTGTGGGATGTGAGTGAGTAGCTTCAATAGCCTTATGGCTCTGGACAAGACACCAGGCCTCATGCCCTTTCTTGAGGTGGGGAGGGATGCAGGAGAATGGGTTAGTACATCCTGTAGTAGCACAGACCCACTTTTGAAAGTTATATGGATTTGGCCCAGAGCCAGGTCTCCTCCATCACTGTCATCCTCACACCTCTGCAGCCCATTTCCCTTAACACCAGGCTGTAAGGAGAGCCACATCCAAATTGGTTTTGTTTAGCACTGCTTTTTGGAGGCAGATGAGCAGTGAAAGCTGAAGCCCAAACTGTGTGGCTCCCCTTGTATGCGTGGTCCTGTGCTGCCCTCACAGCTATTTGGACACTCCAGGTCAGTCTCTCCCAGACATGTGCTGCCCCATCCTCAATGTCCAGCTGGAGTGAGGAGATTCTGGTTGGTGTGCAAGTGGGCAGAACAGTCCAGGAGGTGGTGGCCAGCTGTGGCAGGACCTCCCCACCACTGCCCAGTGGCAGGCTCGCAGCAGTGTCTTGTTCCTCTGGCTTGCTTGCAGGAATGAGAGTGCAGAGCTCCCCATACTGCAGACCCCAGTGTCAGGCTGCAAAATGCATTCTGCCCTACTTGCAAAGGGGGAGACCATCTGCCCCTGCACATCCTGTCCTGACAAGCCATGCTGAACAACCCACAGCTAAAGCCAGGCCATATGCATGCTCATGCTTTGAGGAAGACCATCTGGAGAGTTGTGAGAGCCTTGCTCCACCTATAACTTCCCTTGGGCCAATACACCTGCTGGGATCAAGCTGCCTTCCCTATACATTCACTTCAGTACAGCTACCTACAGCACCTAGGCATTATAGATATTCACTTTACATTATTATACCTGGGTTTTGTTGTAAGAAGGTATAGCAGGCACAGATGTTGTTGTCCAACCTGGAACCTGAAGACGCAACTGGTGGAGGAGAGCGAGGCACTGTGAAGCTGCTTCCTTTGTGCCTTTGCCTTGGCTCTGGCTGATCCGCAAGCAGCCATCTTCTCCCTGGGAGCAGGGATGAAGGCTCCCCTCCATTGGGAGCACTTTTTAGTGGATATTCCTATTCACAGCAAGGTGGACATGGCTCTCTGAGGGCTATTCTGGAAAGCTCAGAGCTATCTGACAGCAAAACTGGTGTGTATCCACCCAGATCTGCTGCCAGGAAGGACTACCAGCCTGCCACAGGCTGCTCTGCCTTGCAGCATGCCATCCCATTATGAGAAATCCATCCCAGTTTTTGCATTAGAGCATTGTTGCAGGTCTTTGGTGGGTTTGGCCTCACAGCAGCAGATCTGAGCTCTCTGCACTTGCTGCAACCGAACATACACTCTGCATCTTTTTTGCAGGCTCTTTCTTCACACAGACACTCAACCTGGAGGTAGCCACCATCAGGTTTGAGATCTGGGACACAGCAGGCCAGGAGAAGTACCACAGTGTCTGCCACCTCTACTACCGGGGTGCCCACGCTGCTCTCCTTGTTTACGACATCACTAAGAAGGTAAGGCAGGGGATGCTGATCCCATCTGAGCCAAAACTAAACCATGCTGCAGCAGCACTGTTGGGGCAGAATTGTCCAGATGATGGTGTTTGTCCTTGGTAGACCAGAGACCAATACCTGAGCACCTCTGGGAAGATGAATGTCCCACCTGGGACATGCCAGGGGCTGTTCCGGCCCATGCAGGACCATGCCACCACCCCACAGGCAATTTCTGCTGCCACACAAAAAGGGTACACCCCATCTAAGGCTGATTTGTCCCTAAGTGTGTTTGAGGGCCAGTGGCCTGTTTGCCTGTGAGAGAAAGCAATCAGAGCCTCTCCACCACATCTCTTCCACTCCTTTTGGTTTGATGCCACCCACCCAGCTTTGCTGTGCCTAAAACAAAGGGATCAAATTCAAATCAGATCACTGGGTGGTTTTGTCTCTGTCTCTCCAGGAAACATTCAACAGAGCAAAGCTGTGGCTTAGAGACCTGGAGAAGGAATTTCTTCCTGATGAAATTGTCATTGCTTTGGTGGGCAACAAGATGGACCTTGCTGCTGAGAGAGAAGTTGCTACTGAGGTGAGCATCTGTGGTGAGCTTCCAGGCCTCCTCATCACTCCCTTGCCAGCAAGTAGTGGGATTCAGCAAAGCTGAGAATTTAAAAGGCTTTCATATGCCTTCAAAGTGGGCAAAGGCTGGAGGAATAACTCTGCTTGTCTCCACCTAGGAGGGGGAAGAGTTTGCAAGGACCAAAGGCCTTTTATTCATGGAGACATCTGCAAAATCCAACCACCAAGTAAATGATATCTTTATGGCCATAGGTGAGTTGTGTGATGGCTGTAGATGACAGCAGAGGCAAGTGAACAACAGACCCCAAGCCTCTGCTTCAAGGCTGTAAATGCCTTCTCCCCTGCAAAGCTGGCCCCCTTCATTGCCTGTGTTTGCCACTGAGATCTTCTTCCCAGCTGGTCCAGCCTCTGCCATACCTGGCAGCTGCAAGGGTCACAGCCACAGCAGTCCATGGTTTCTGTGAAATTTGCCATGCTTCTTAGGGCAGAAAGATGGACAGATCCATCCCAGGATGCTCTGACATCAGAGATGAATTTCAGGTCCTCTCCCAAAGCACAATCTTCTTTTGCTTCAGTATCTAATATATGTGTAATGGCATCTCCAGCATAACTGTTCAGTAGGGATCTAACATGGTCACTGTGGCCGTCAATGACTCTTCTGGGGTGGGACAGAGAGCCATCACATCACACCCCACCAGCAAGAGAATTGAACCCTTTCTCATCTTGTGTTTCTTCCTAGCCCAAGAACTCCTGCGGCGGGAACAAGAGAAGGCATCTGCCTCATCCCTGAATGGGAGGTCAACTGTTGACCTTGGGGAGAGTGGGGTGAGAACAAGGTGCTGCCAGTTCTGATCATGGACAGCTCTGGACCTCAGGCTGCACTGCCACCAGTGACTGGATGAGGTTTCCAAGAGGATCAGTGACAATGCTGGGAGACAGAGATGCAGAACTGCCGGGGCAGCTCAGCCCAACCACCCTTCCTCCTGGATCAAGGTCAGAGCCTGTCCTAGGGGCACAGGACCTCTTCAATTCTCCAGCACTGGCTTCCTCCAGGAGGTAAAGCCTGATGGGTTCTTCCACCCACTTTCAGCTTCCAGAGAGGAGCATGACCCACCGGCACTGCTGCCACCAGCCCTGACTGGTGACACTCCCTGCCCCAGCTGCGTGTCAGCTCCTCCGTGTCCCTTCCCATCCAAAAAGGGAGGGTTTAACTTTCTGGAGCAAAGCAGGTACGTCCTGGTGGCTTTATCCCCAGGCTGCTAATAAAGACAATATTGCCCTAAAGGAGTTGGGTCACCGATACAAGAGCAGGGTCTGGGAGCAATGAAGGGCCAAAGCAAATGCCAGGCATCACAGTACTCTGTACACAAGGCCTCCCCTTTCCGCATTATGGGTTACACTGTGGGAATGTGCCTTGGCTGGAAGAGGACAAGGTGAGAGCTGTGCTGAGAGGCATCACAAGGCATCACAAGGCTACCACTCACTGGCTGCCATGCTAACACAGCCCTAGCAGGAGCCATTCTAAACCGCAAGGAGGAAAGAGCTGCTGTTTTTACAGAGGTGGGTGCTCTCTCACATCTTCCATCCCCAGAGCTCCTGGACTTTCTCCAAAAGCATGCTGGTACCCAGCAAACCCAGTGGGTGTTGAGGCTCAGGGTTTATACTGCCCTTTCCAGGCCAGCTGCAGCAACACGATCATGGCCAGAGTTGGTGGCTACCACCACTCATCCTATCCACAGGGCAATGCAGCTGCTGGGTTTTTGAGGCATGCCTTGACAGAGATGCCAGGGGCAAGGCTTGGCCAGGCTGAGCTTAGCCATGAGGCAGCAGACACCCTTGAAGATGCTCCCCACATTGAAGAGGGGACCACAGCACCCTTTGCCCAGATTTGGCAGGCCAGACCCCAAGCCAGGGATCGCCTCCAGCATCCTACATCAGTCAGGGGTGCCCACCTATGATGCTTCCCCAGGGCTGAGAGGTTCCAGGACAGGATAGGAGCTCCTTCCCAACAAGAAAGCAAGCCTGCTGCCTCCTCCTGCCTTAGTGCCCTTCCTCAGGGCAGCTGGGACACAGGGGTGCTGATTGCCACTCATCCCCTCATCTGCCCCCTAACTTCTGTGATTAATCCTTTCCTTCCCAAAAAGCCCCAGAGTGTTGGGTCAGGAAACGCAGGCAGGAATGCTAAGGGCTGGGGGTCACCCTCTCTTGAGTCTCTCTTGCCCCAAAACTGGATAGTGGAGAAAATTATCTGCCTTGGTGTCAGAGCTCGTGAAGGGACATTAGGGGACATGCAGCATGATGGGCCCCACATGCTCCCCAAATGTCTCTGACCTAGACCATGGAAATTAGGTGGCTGTTTCTGACACTTACACCATGGAAATGAAGGTGTCAGTGTCACCCATGGGCACCTGGGAAAAGAGGCCTCTGGGGCTTAATTTTAGGGTGCTTTTTTGGGGGATAAACATGCCGTATGATGCAGGGAGGGAAGTGCTGCTGCACTGCACACAGTGCTGGAGCAGGTTGCAAAACAGTGGCAAGATGAGCAATTTTTGGAGTCGTACCCCTCGTCCTGCAATTCCCTGCAACCCCCTGGTGGCCCCCCGTGCTACATTTTGAAGCAGAGAGGCTAGGACACAGGGGCTGAGAGGAGAAAGACTTTTATTGTTGGCTTCAGCTCAGGAGCTCCACTCCTCTTGGAAGGGCTGGGAGTGAGGGTGGGAGGGGGCACAGGCCGGCTGCCGACCAGACACCCTGGGATGGATGCCCTCACCCAGGGCTCGCCGCCGCCCAAACCGCCCCACTGGCCGGATCCCACGCCCTGTGTACCAGGAGGGATCGATATCTGGGTCTGTAACACAAAAGCCAAGGAACCATCAGGAAGCGATGGGGGAACAACGTGGAGCGGGATGACAGGGCATTGCACCCACGGGCTGGGTGGGATGATGAACCCCAGGGGAGTGGGAAAAGGGGCTGGGGGGGAGGTGTAAAAGCTGTTGCAAAGGATGTTTCAAAGCAAACCTTTGCTTCTGCATAGTGATGCCCCCTGTGCCCTGCCCTCCCCAACCCCACCACCCCA
>VZRU01017829.1:92378-129424 GCA_013398155.1 Pedionomus torquatus | reverse complement strand
CCACCCCCACCTCCTCCGCAAAAAGCTGCTTTAAGAAAACCAGAAAATTAAATACAGGGGAGAGGGGAAGGTGACTTGCTGGGTCACACAGGCTGGCAGGAGCTGGCTTCTCCCTTCAGAGTGAAGCCTTCAAACCTCCCATTTTGAATGGGTTAAACCACCTCCAGGTAAAAATTTCTGGTGATGTTTGTTCTGCCAGATGCAATGCTGGAGGAGACAGCTCAGGTCCTCAGCGTGGGGGACTGATTGGGATCCAAATATACATCCATTTCCAGGCAATACTGGAATTACTGAGACTTTGAGGAATATCCCAAAACAAGGACACCTCTGTGTTGGCAGGACGGTGAAGACACTGTCATTAATCAGGTGTGGGTAGGGGAAAGGGAGAAGGGGAAAGGGTATGTTTGCCACCCCTATGTGGGGCTGGCATTGCCCTGGGACAGATCTCCATATCATGCTGTGGTTGGCTCCAACGCCTGGGCACAGCCAGTGCTGGGGGATGGTCACAGAAGCAGCATGAAACAGAGGGTGGTGACTGCAGAGGGGCATCAATGGCAGGGAAAAGGATGAACAGAGGAAAAGAAAATCCCATCAGCCAAGGAAACCCAGACCCTGGCCTTAGCAGGGCTCTCTGAACTCCAAGGTTGTTGCTATTATTTAATACAGATGTAAAGCAACCTCTCAATGTGGGCTTGTGTTTCAGGTGGCTTTGGCTCCCAAGTTTGCTCCTGCGTTTCCATGCAAGTTGGAAAAGTACATCTCAGAGTCACACCACGCATCCCCTTCACCTGGCTGGCCTCACTGCTGGGTATCACTGACCCACATTCATCCCACCTGCATCTCTGTGACCTGCATCTGACAAGTCATATTGCCATCCCATTCATCACCATCTCTCACCATTCTGCTTTGGTGCTGCTGGTTCAGCTCCTGTCTGCTTTCACCTGCCTGGTTTTAAAGCAAGGCTCATCAGCTGGTTAAAGGAGGGGATGGGGAGAGAAAGGAACATTTGCTCAAGTGAGCTGAAAGAACAGACACTGCAAAATGGGTCCCAGGTTCTGGATATAAAGTTGGCTTTATTGAATGATTTAGTATATATGTATATATTCTCTACACAGGTAGATGGGGCAGGAAACCAGCATATAGCAATGTGGATGACTACAGCCTGAATGACACCTTAGTTTGCACTGTAAGGACTTCTTCACAGGGTCAAGCATCCAAGCAGTTGTGTGGAAGGACTCAAGTTACAGCTGAAACTGGTTACAGCAAGAGGTGCAGCTAGGGTGAAGGCTTAATTCTGACACCAGAGGGTTAGGTGCAAACCCATAGTGTTGTCCAGATTGTGGTGGAGCTCCCTTCTTCTAGCCTAGCACCAAGGCTGGCTGAGCAGCAAGTTATGCACCCAGCAATGCCATGGTGTCTAAGAGAGTTTCTGCAATGGCAGTGGTTTGCACTTACCCTTTTCAACTTCAGGACAGAAGGATTTAATTTACCAAAGCCAAACATAAGCTTTACTTGCATGAGAATTCATACTACCAGCCATAATTAAAGTGGTTTCAGTTCAGATTCACGGGAACAGCCTAAAACGGTCCCATCTGAGTGGCCATTGATGGGAAACTGCCAGCATTGCTCTGGCTTCAGGTGATCCTCCCTGTATTGCCTGTTGTAGAGGGAGGTAGGTGGGGGCTATAAAGGACAGGGACAAGCAGGTACCAAGTAAGATATTCTTACCATGAAGCTCGTCCAAAGTTTCCTGCAAAAGAAAGCAGAACCTCCCCTGGTCCTGATGTCCTGGTCCTGTGTATGGGGCCAGGCACTGATCCACTGGGATCAATGGATGTGCAGAATTAAATGCTGGAGGAAAACAAACAGCTTGTGGGTTCTCGAGGAGGGTATTTCCAATGCTGCTTGCACCTGGCAGGAGCCCAGGGCCACCATAGGCCCCCAGAGACCATCACAGCCCCTCCAAAGCATTGGATGGTCCTACCAAATCCTACAACCCCATCTTCAGGGACAGGGGACATGCTCATTCACAAAGCACTTCTTGGCATGGACTGACTCGTCCAGAGAAGTACGCATGATCTGCTTGCTACAGTAGTTCTGACTTTGCTGGTATAACCTTGTAGGGACAGGGGACATCTTTGAGAGCTGGGAAAACAAACCAATCCTCAACAAGCCATCTGGCTTTTCTTGCCACTACTTCCCACAAGCCTCACCTCACTTATGTCCCCAGATGGTCACAGCTGTTCTAGGCACAGTGGCAAGAAGCTCCAGTGGCTGCTTTGCTTCATGCAAAGATCTGTTGGCCAGATCAGAGGAGGGAGCCAGTGCTGCTCTCACTCTGCTTTGCTTCTCAGGGAAGGGAAGCAATGCTCCAAGGGACATTGCAGGGAGTCAAGACCAGTGCTGGGATGCAAATCTCAGCCTGGAATATCTGGGTTCCTGCTTTGCCTGGGGTACCCCAAGGGAACCATGCAACTGCTGTCAGCTCCTGTCCCCACTCAGCATAAGCCTGGGAGAGATCAAGGACAGGCCCTGACAGCGATGAGATGACTGTGGCAGATGACATTGGCCTTTTGTCAAGGGATGGGACCAGCTTTTGCCAAGTGAGGGCCATGTGACTATGTCCACTTCTCATGCTGGACAGCCACACTGATGTCCAGCTCCCCTCAAGGAGGTCTGCTCCTACTCTGCAGTCCTCTGGTCCCCTTGGTTGACCCAATACCAAAGAACTGCCCAAAGCTGCTGTCTCATTGTCCCATGGCAGCCCCTGGCCATGCATCCATACCCCAGTGCCTCACTCCTCTCCCCAGCAGCTCCCAGCAAGACCAGCTCATGGCCTTTGGCTTCCCTCATGTCCAGAGTTTCAGGGAGAGATGGGCATGGGAAGAAGGAAGAGCAAGCTTTCAGGGGGAAGGCGGCGAGGCTTTGTGCTGAGGTCTTGTGTCATCAGTGAAATGCGGTGGCAAGAGGGTCCCCCTCTCCTCAGGACAGGTGGGTCATCACAGGCTTCTGCAAGGCACCAGAGGAAGAAACCTCAGCTCACTGCCATGCCCATACCACCCTGAGCCACCCCTGCCATGCCAGGTGATGAAGCCAGCATGCTTACTGTCCCTTCCAGCTACCACTGCATGGAGTGAGGACCTGCCCCACCCCAAGGGCCATGTGGGCAGTGGGAATTTAAAAAATGTACATCTTGCTTGGTCCCCCCACCCTCAGGGTGATGGCCATATATAAGTGTCTGCCCTCACCAGCCAGCATGGTGAGACCAGTGCTGAGCGCCTGGGGCACCACCAGCATGAGGAGAGACAGGTTCCTCCATGCACACCCAGGGAATCAGGTCCCACACGGAGCACAAGTCAGCCACCCTCTCAGGTGGCTGGGTTCATACCGCAAAAAGCCGCTCCACTCTCCTGTTCTTTCCATTGGGGTTTCTCTGTGTCAGGGAGCCACGGTACACTGAGTTGCGGTCAAAGGAGTCATCAAGACCTGTTGTGAAAGAAGAGAGATGGGCAGCAGGTCCTCATCCACCTTCAGTTACCCACCAAGCCGTTTGGGTTTCGCTATCCCCTGGCTACTGTGATTTTAGATGCATGACTGCACTTCTCTCTCCAGGAGGGTGGTAGGAAGCCTTTTGACAACAGGGAGGCAAAAACTGCTGCTACTTGTGCTTTCCAGAGCACCATGTGAGCTGGGTCAGCCTGCCAGTAGTCAACTGCCAAGACCTCTGCCCTGGAAACCTCCAGGGTACTGCAAAAGCCTAGGCTGTGAGGATCTCTCACCACCAAAGGCTTTGACTTTGTCTTGACCTCATTTCTCCTTCTCTGCCATTAATCTCTACCAGCTGCACCTTTCCAGGCCCAACTCTGCAGGTCATTGACCTGTAGGAAGAGTGGTCAAGAGATCAAGTCACCCCGTTAACCAGCCCAGGCAGAGGGGATTAGGCTTGCCTAGTGAAGTCCATCCTGATTGTACATCCCTCTATCTCCTCATGGGGCTGACATGTCTCCTAGGCTGCCTTTACCTGCCTGCTCTTCACAGGAAGGAGAGAATATGAATCCTCCTTAGCACAAGGAGAAGGGACTTTTCCACCTACCAGCCTCAGCTTGGGAAACGGGATTGTTAATTGCCTGTACACATAGGGGAAATGTGAGTCCTTGTCTGCATTAAATGATCTTTCCCCTCTTCCCTCCCTTCATCTTCCATTATCTGGAAGGAGAGCCATTCTTTCTGCCTGTTGGCTTATGAAGCAAGATAAGAGAGAAATAGAAAAGTAATTTCCTAACGGGTCTTACCGATACCAGTCAGAATGAAATGTTTCCCGCGCTTGTCCCCTGACACACAAGCTACTGTGCCAAGTTTCAGGTCACCGTCTAATCTGAAACATTCCTAAGCTGCCATTTATCATAGCTTGGCTGTGGAAGGCCTCTTACCTCCCACCAGAGACCAGTGGCCGAGGCAGATGTTGAACACGGTGAGGGATACCTTCCCCAAGATGACCAAGCAAGGAAGAAATTGCTGTCAGAAGAGATGATTGTCCAAGACAAGACTTTGAGGTCTAACACCCAATAGGATGCCACAAACGAAGTAATGTAGATGTCTCCTTGGAGTCTGGGGTGGCAGAAGCCCAAGTCACAGAGAAATTCTTGATTTTTGGAGGACTGAGCCAAGTCAGCCTGACCTCTGCTATCTTCTATTCCTATGCTGCCAGCTGTCTCCTGCTTTTGAAGTTATCTACCACAGAATAGGTTTCCCCTATGGGTGTTCTAACAGGAGAGCATGAGCATAGGGAAGAGGACTATCAATGCAGATATACAACTGGATGCAGAGAGAGAGGACTGAGCATCCCCCAAATCCCAGACCATCCACCCACATGCCCCCACCTCCCATGGGCAGAGCTGTGGTCCTTACTGGTGATTTCCATGGGACAGTTGAACTTCCTCCTGAATTCCTGCAGTCTGGGCATCACCTGCAAGAGAAGGAAAGCAGCCTGCTGTGGGGAAGGGGATGGGAGGACAGAGGTCTTCTAGGGGACCACCACTTCAAAAGCAACTCCCTGGAGAGCCTGCTCGTCCCCAGTTTTAATGCTGTGCCACATGCACACAGGGAAAGTGCACCAGCCAGCACAGTTTAAATACATACTCACTTTGATGTCATCCAAAGACTCCTCCGGACTGCTGCTGGTGGGACCAGGAGAGTGAATGGAGGCAGCCTGTGGGCAGAGGAAAGACAGAGGATTCTTTGGGGGTGCAGAGGAGGCAGACTACTTGGTTGGCCTTTCTTTGCATTTTCATCTTCTTTGTTTAGCTTGGACTGATGCTAAGGTGAGCAAAAGAGGCAGTGTACTGCCATGGTAGCAACTCTGCCTGATGGACTGTGATTATAAAAATCAGTATGGGAACACAGGTGTCCAGACTGTGGTGCATGCATCTGCCCTGTGTGCCCTTCTGGCAGCCCTGGAAAGAGCACTAGTCACTAAATACAAAATCCTCCTTCGATGCTTGTAAGGAATCAGCATTGTCCCCCCATCCTCAGTGAGATCACTGCTCTTAGAGCCTTGGGGTAGAAGCAGGGAGGGAGCTCAGGCAGCCCTTCAGTGCCCAGGAACAGCAGCAGCAACCTGGGGGTGCACATGCATCTCGGGGCTGGGACCTCTCATACTATTGTGCTCCATGCTCACCTGCCCAGTTGACTTCTTTCTTGCTTTTTCCACCGACTTCACCGTCAGCCCCGCAGCGGACAGAGCTGCAATTCGAGATTCAATGTCTGATATCTTTAGAGGAAGGAAAAAAAAACATACAGATGGAGGCTGAAGGATCCATCACCAGCTTTGTTTGCCATCACTAGCCAGGGGTCTGAGCAAAGCAGCTCTCACAGCCAAGCCCTCACCTCACTCTCTGCCTGTTGCACCTGAGCAGCTGCCGAGGCCACTTTGTCCTCCAGTTCTGACAGCTCTGAGTCGGTAGTGCCACTGTGCTGAGCCCCATCCTCAAGCTCCTTCAGGGTCTTCTCAAGCTGATAGGTCTCCCCAGCAATCAGGTACACCTGAAATACAAGAATAAACTCCACACTGAAGAATTAATCTCCCTGGAGTCCTGCTTTCCTGGTTTGACCACATCCCCAGAGGCAACAGTTTCTGCCACTGTTTCATGACTGCTGCTTTTCCTTGTAGTACAGACAGTACCAACCAGCTCTGACAGGGCTTTTCATCACATTTCCTCCTTCTTCCAGGCTTTCTGAGAGCAATTACCAATGGGGTAAAGTGGTAAAAGGCTCAATGGGAACACAGAAAAGATCAAAACTTGGTGACCTACTTGAGTAGCATCAGCATTTTCATGCTGTGTGCTCAGAGAGGAGGCAGGTAACTGCAAATAAGTGCAGGCTACCATGTGCCATGGCGGGAACAGGCTGGGAAGGAGACTGACTGGCTCTGCAAATCTACTCAGTCTGCGCTGTTGGGTTTCCTGGGTGTAGGGTCAGGATTTGGGAGTGTAGTCCGTGGCAGTTAAACAACCTGAACCCTGCAAAAGGCATCTTTGCTCGGGAACTGCGCTGGATACGCAGGAATGAACCCAGCCCCAGCAAACACATATGCAAATGGAGCCCAGGGCAGCAGTGGGGTGAACATGGGAATGCTGACTGGGGATACATGGTAGCTATGGGAAGCAATATATTACCTTTGCTGTCTACATAAGAAGGATAAAAGGATCTATGCCAATAAAACCACTGATTTTACTGTCATTTGTCTCCTCCTGGGCTACTACAAGGATGTGATTCCAAGCAAGGCAATTTAGGATGTTGGCATACCATCACATAAAGTGATCAGATAGGTTGTGGCTACTGTTTTGCTGAATGATCCCCAAATATTGATACTACTAATGCAATTCCTGCTCTTCCAGTCTTCACTTTTCTTGGGCTGGGTATTGCAGCAACTGCCTGGCATTAGCCTTCTGCATGCAATGAAGTACTGAGCATCCACTCAAATCACAGCAATCACACCACTTCCCATAGGTCCCACATACCCTGAGGCTGTAACAGATTGCAAACTTTTGCGGGTGTTGTCTGTGAAGCCACTCAACCTGTGGATCACAGGCACACAATTTGTCATTGGGCCATCAAGCTCTCCCAGTGCCCTCCAGGGCCGGTGGAATCCCTCAGAGAGCAGAGGAGGGAGCCAGCCATAACTCAGCCGGGCACCCTGAGGAAATGGCAGGATGAGCATGCAGCTTCCAGGGCCATTGTCTACCCACTGCCTTGCTCCTTCCCCACTGCTGATGGCAGAAGCACTGAAGCCTGAAGTTCACATCCTTCCCAGCCCCATCCCTTTTCTGGGAGAGAGGTAACCTCAACATCTTCACCCAGCCACCTGTTTTCCCCTTGGGATGCCGCATTTGGCGGAAACCAGCCTGGTGGTACAGTTTCTGAGCACCCTCTGCTCTCAACAGCTCTCAGCTTTTACGTATAAGCTTTCCGTGATGAGATATGAGCCACAGTTTGTGTTATAAAACCCTGCTCTCCACCACAGGACATTTCTGACAGTGAAACCCAACCACCCAGGTGGAGATGCGACTCTTTGCCCCATCACTGAACTGTTTCTTTGCAGCCTGGCAAATGGCACTGCAGATGCAATCCATTTCCCAGAGGGAATCGATTCATACAGGTTTACAGTAGCTAAAAAAAATTGTCGGTGCTTCACACAGTCACACAAACCCAGCAAGGGATTATGTTCTGGATGTAAACTTATCGCCTGCATAAGCCCATCAGCCCCAGGCACAAGTCAGCTCTAGAGGACAGATAGGTCATGTTATCCCTGTTCGTAAAAGCCTTGATGAAAAGCAGTGTGGAAGAGAAGAAAGAAAAAAGCTTTTGCTGCAGCTGGAGCGCAGGACTGCTGACGTCCAGCAAACAATGCTACAGCAAGCTGGAGACTGTGCTTGTTCCCTTTCCCTGGTGCTCACTCAGGGGGAAGCAGGTACTAAGGCAAGGGAAGCCAAAAGACAGAGCATCTGCACTTGCTGTTGTGCAATTTCCCTTGTAAGACAGCCGTGGAGACCGTCAGACAAAATCAGACTCTTTAATCCTTCTGTGGTGGCGATCCTTTTAGTGCTGAACTTCCCACTAACAAGAAATTTTGGGGGGTTTCCTCCATATTCCCACCCCCCAATGAATCCCTCGCTGTTTGAAGAAAGCTCTCTTGAACCTTACGTTTTCTTCAAGCTCACGGTATGCTTCGGCCACCTCTTTCCTGTCTCTCAGGCTGGGAAGTTGCCCTTCAGGGAGGGTGTAGCCACTGTTGCACTGACTCTCTCCGTGCAACGACTCACACACTGCTTTCTCCGTGGCGTTTATGGCTCTCAGTACTTTGGCCGTGATTTCGCTCAAAGCCTGAGCTGATGACCTCTGCAAATGTCCATCACAGCCAAAGTGGAGGGTGGGAGGAGGAAAAAAATAAGGATGTTATTTTAATGTGGTGTACGAAACAGCAAGAGTTAGGGGTGAAAGGGAGATCAGACCTTCAGGATCTGGAAAAAAATGGAGAAGTGATAATTAAAGGGCTTACGTTCCTGAAGGGCTCTCCACTGGAGATGGATGCATGGCTAAAGAAGATCTTTGATCTCAGCTCGCACTTTCTGGAGAATGGCTGTGACAAAAGAAGTCATCTCAAAATGCTTGGAAAAGAGGTTATTGAGGGATGTGTTTCTTGCTGGAAGCAGTGCCACAGGAGATGTTTGGCAGTAGCAGCACCTGGCCACCTGAAGGCCACTCAGTTACTCAGCAGTTAAATTCTAATTGCAGCATATTGCTTTACACTTCAGCAGGCCTGAGCATGGATGTAAATAACTCTTTAAGTCTGTGGCAAAAAAAATCCAACCCATAAAATATTGTATTGCCACACTTCCAGAACTTGGGACTAATGTCCCCTTCCCACCCCAATGAACACTGAGGGCAATAACGCTCCTACATGATACCTTTTGCTTGATAAGGCACTAAGCACATGTTAAAATAGACTGAAGAAACTCATCATCTCTCTCTCAACTGATAATTCCCTAGAAACCAAGGAGATAGGTGCGATATATACACTGGTGACAAAGATAAACAGTTGTGTTTACAGCTGCACGTATTTCCAGGCAAACCATACTGCAGAGAACCAGCAGAACTCAGTCCAGCTGATATTTTTATCATTTTATGGTGCCTTCATGGTACAGCAAGGTTTTTTCACATTTTCTGTTTGGAGCATGGGCCTTCATTGTCATGTTCCCCACTTAGAAGACTTCCTCCTGAGTGGAGAGGAGACTTGCATAAAATATCAGAATCACACAAAATCCCACTCTAGATCTGGTACAAGGGAAGTTGCTGTTAAAAAGATTAGAACTGACACAACAGCCTTTAACCAAGGTTGGTCCATCTACACATCACTGCAGGCATCTCTAACTCAATACTGCAGGAAGGTATTTGACATTTTGAGTGTTATTACAATGCAGAAGACTAAACTTTGGTTCACTTCTCAGATTTGGTTTTGCTTGGTTTTGGTTTTGAGCTGTTGCAACCCAGCTGGGTCTCTTTGCTTAGAAGCTGTCGTATAAGCTCCTGTGTTATCTGCCTGCACAGCCTTGCTGAGAGACAACAACCATACCTGTATCCTCCCTGACAGACTTTAGTCAAAGAAAGTAGCAAATCTAGATAACCTAGGCTTAATTTCATGAGAATCAAGAAGCTTACACTGATAGCCCACTAACATCTCCTTGTTTCTCAATGCAGGTCATGGTTTGAATCTGTCTGCTGCAGATCAGACACAGGAATTAAGTCACCTTGGTGAGTTACCATTTATCTTCTGTGCTGCAATTAGGTGGGAATAGTTACGAGGAAGATGTGCATCATTCAACCCATGAGTAGTAGTTCCGTCTGGCTGCAGCAATCATCTAAAAGCAGCTTTAGGAAAAAGCAGGCAGTAAAGCAGGCAGTAAAGCAGGCAGTAAACTAGGCTTTTGGTAAGGATGCAGCACACCATGGATCCAGATATAGCAAGAGCACAGCAAATGGTACACAAAACCACAAGGGAAGCTGTCCTGGGAACAGTTGTTTGCTCTAATCCTGAGATTTTACATAGGGCCATACAGACTCATACCTGAGACAGACTCACTAAATCTGCACACGCAGCCATGCTCTCCAAGCCCAGCAACAACTAAGTTTTGTCTTGTGAGGCTGAGGAGCAAAAGCACACTAAGGAGAGGCCTTGTGGCACCATGAAAGTCTCCATAGCCTCGGATGAAAGGAGCTTTGCAGAAGAGGAGAGGGGCAGTGCAGCCTCTGCTCTCTCCCATCTCCATGCTTACCAGTGATGGATGTGTCAGCAAATGCACACATACCCCATCCACTGCCGAGGCAGAAGGGAGGGAATGAACAAATAATTCTTTAAAGTCCCAACAAGGATTGCTGACCTCTCCATTTTGTGCTAATGGGTTGCCTCGGGAGGCTCTGCACAACTGGAGACACACAAAACATGCCTTTCTTTGATGTGCATCTGAGTCACCTGGGTTGCCATCGGCTGCTCATCCCTGATGCTGTCACCCAGTCCTACCACCTGCCAGGCAAGGTGAGGCAAGTGTACCTCCTCTTGCTCTCCAGCCAGGGAAGTGACTGCCTTGCAAGGCTGCACACAAATGAATGACTCTCAAGCCCTACTGTGGGGTTACATGGAGGAAAAGTAGTTCTCCAAAATGCACCCAGCAGGCATGCAGAGCTGTGCTGGGCCACGGGGGTGAGGGAATCTCTGGGATGATGGGAACGGGGCTGTATAGATGCTGTGGTCCCTCCTCCTCTCCCTGATCCAAGTCCTCATGGATCACCCACCACTGAGTAGGGGACAGGAGCAAGCACTGTGGTCTAAGTACAGGAGATGCTGAACTAGCAAAGGAAAAGCAGAACCAGGGATTTTGGGAGTCCTTTGCCTAGCACAGAAGCACTGACAAGTTTGGAAGAGATATTTCAGGCTGAAACAGGTGTCTGACAAAGGCTGCCAGTACTAAGTCATCATGGAGCTCTTCCCCCACTCCAGAAATCTCCATAATAACAGCCAGACTCTGTGACAACTCTTCTAAGCAGACGTGCCTCTCCATGACAGACAGGAGCCTGCAAGACTTTTAAGAGACTTTACTTTTGACTCTTAGGTGAGTCTAACAGAGCTTACAAGGACAGAGGTCCAAGTCCAACACTCTGGGATTTCCCTATCCCTTGACACCCTATTTAAGAAGGCAGCTGAACCAGACAGCCCTGGGAGGCATCAAGAAGGATGTGTCAGACAGAACAGGAGATGAATTACCACAGTGTAAGCTATAAGCCACTGAGAGCAGGAGGAACCACAAATGGAGATGAGAACAGGATGGGTGGGAGAATACAGATTACCTTTCGAGCATCTCTGGCCATGTCATCACTGGAGCAACTCATCTCCGATTTCTTCACTCTCATTTCTTCACGTTCCTCTTCTTCAGAAGAGACTTCTTTGTCACTGATGTTGCTAGCTAACTCCTCCAGCTTCTTCTTCAACTCCTCCTCCTCAACATCAGGATCAAGTTGGGACTCTGGGGCTGGAGACTGAAAGAGAACAAGATGGGAATTGTGTAAGAGTCTCCTGTGGTGGACAATGGGGTATGGGGTCCAGACACAGTCACCAAGACTGGCCAGTGGAGGAGCTCGAGGAGTGCTATATAGATGGACTTTGCAAGGGGGAATTTGAGATCCTTCTCTGCACCCATTTTCACAAGCGGCAGTCAGACCATCTAGGGAAGCAGCAGAGCCCAGTGAGCTTGCACTCCAGCTCCACGCTGAGAATTACAATCTCTTGATCTGAAGAATGTTCCATTCATTTCCCCCACATGCATAACTTGCTTGTTTTTCCCTGAGAGAAATTGTCTTTTTTGTCTCCTTAAAAAGATGTGCATGGGGAAATCTGGGGCCAAAAATCACCATACTTTCATTAAGAACCATGTTGCTCTGAGATCACAGCAACCCAAAGCATGGTTCACCTAGCAAAGGGAAGCAGCCACATGAACCTCAGCTCCCTGAGACAGCTTTCAGAGTGTCTAGGTAATCTTACTTGTGACGAGAAAGCACAGAGAAAATTTTCCTGTAGGATAGATGGCATATTTCCATCAGACCTGTTATTAGGTACAATTCATATTACCTGGAGAAGCATCTTTTAAACTCTCAGGTGCTGGAAGGGATCTCCATAAGTTACTGAACTCACTGTCCCTTGCATTAAGATGAGAATACAATTATCTGTGTCATACCTGATTGTTTTTTGCCTAAGCTGTTCTTCACAACCTTGAACAATGGTATTTGCAGCAGGCAATCTTTCTCCCAGGCAACCTATTCCAGGGCTCTGCTATCCTTTCTGCTAGAAGGCTTTGTTTAATAGTTAACCTCAGTCTGTTCCACAGCGGTTTAGTCCCATTGCCTCTACTCTGATCTGCCCTAGACATAGAAATAAAGCATAGGAACCTGCAAGCGTGCATGTCTCCTTCTCCCTTGGTCAGATTTACTGACAGACACACTGAATAATTACAAACACAGCCATCCACATTAAGAAGTTTAGAGAAAAGAAGAAAGAGCATTGTTTCATCTCTGCCCAGGGGACTTCTCTATAATCATCATTGTCCATTCTACTAAGCCATCAGCTGCCAGAGCAGCTCATGTTGATGAATTCACACGAAGGAAAAGAAGGGTACCCAGTCTAAAATTAGAAACTCAAAATCAATGTTAAGCGATCTAAGTATTCACAGATTCTGCATCGCTGCCCAGCTCTAACTTAATTTAGCTGTTTTATTTCAAGCTTGACGAAATGGTAAGAAAAGGGCAGCTCAGAAGAAATACAGAAATGCTTCTTGACTCAGATCTTCTATTCACAATAACCAGGTCACTCCCCCATATGTACTAATTGGTTCTCTTTAATGATTTCAAATGAGCTGTCACAGCTCTGCAGATGTACCAACACCTATTTAACAATACTCTTGAAATTAGCCTTTCATAAAATATTAAATTGAAATCCAATTTTCCTTGTGCAGAAGGGGCAAGGAAGGCACTAGTTTGCAGGAGGACTCATAGGCCTCTGTTTCTGTCCTGTTATGCAATGTTTTCTAAAGCTCTTCATCACCTGAAACTATAGAATAGCCTCCAGTGCCAAAACGGGGTCTTTTTGTCTATCTGGCTTTCTCCCTGTAATGTTTCAGAGCATTGCCTCCAAAAGCAAGGGGAAGGGACCATCACAGCCTATGCTCTCTCCATGCAAAGAGAGTGCCTGGCTTTGCCCGGTTACCTCATCAGACCGCACCAGGATTTTTTCCTCCAAGCGGTTCAGCACGCGTTCAATTGCAGACATGCGTTTGGTGAGCTCATAAATCTGGAGAAAAGGAAAGAGAGAGAGAAAAGGAGTAGAGAACAGGCCAGCCACCACTGCTAGGGCAGTGAGAAAACAGTGCAACCAGCAGAAGAAAGCAATCAGCAAGACACTGCCACCATGGGCTGATTTTAAAGACATTAAAAACCATGTCTTAAAAAATGGCCCTGATACCATAAAGAGCTCCAGAAGGTGCACAGCCTCTCTTCAATTCTGGAAAACTCAAAGTGATGCTGAATACTCAGCACACCACAATTCTCACCAAAGCAGCATCAGTAGTTTTGATGCATAAAACCACATCGCTGGCTCCATTGTGTCACTTGCACAGACAAAAGCATCAGGCTCTAACAAAGACATCTATCTTGCCATCATTCACATGCTGCCCCAAATTCAAGCCAACACTAGTATTCTCTTCCTACTAACATGCTTTTCAAGCAGCTACTGCCCCATCACCACCCTGCTAATATAGTGCTGGAAAGGAAGAGGGAAGAAGACAAGAATTTGACAAGAAAAATTCCAGATAGAAAAACTAAAATTGAAAGTTTTCTGCAACACACTTCAAAATTTTCTGACTTCTGCATGCATTGATTTACCAATATGCTTGGCCCTCCTAGCTTATTCATGCTTTTAAGTAAAAAAAAGAGGTGGGAAGGGAAGATCAAAGAGAAGTTGCGTTAGAGACAAGGAAAACTTCTGTGGTTACATTACTGAATAAATAAAAGGAAGCATTTTTTTTTCTTCTTTTAGAAATTGTCGTTTTGCTTTCTGTAAAAAAAAAAAAAAGTTTTTCTCCTTTGATCCAAGCAAATAAAACACAAGTGATGAGAAATATTGCCCATTTTAAACAGGCAAAACACCGTCTTCCACATCATTCCTGTTCTGAGTGGCTGCCTCCCATTCAAAGGGGAATGAGCAGCAAATACAGTAAGTAAATGCATTAACAAAGAGATGCAAGGGCTTGGCTTTGTTTTTATAGCATTTCCATCTTCTCACTTAGTTTTTGTGCTTCCTAGTGTTCAATTAATTAGATCCTCACAACAGCTTGGAGAGATTGCATCTACTTAAGGGAAGATGAATATAAAAACCAGACACTCTGGAGAGCAGAAGACTGTAATTACTGTCCTGAACTCAATGCATCTTTAAGCAGCATTAAACCTGCAGGCAGAAAGCAATCCAATCCATCTCTAAGTGGTTTCTCCTTACTGTTTAAGGCCTAGTTGTTGCATTGTTCCTGGTGACAATGAGAAGTCTGTGATGGGCCATCAGCTTCAGAGGAAGAGGTGGTGATGAACTGAGCTCTCCACAACACTATGTCACCATAATACAGAGGTTCAGAGAGGTCAAAGCATAATGTATGGCCTCCTGTTGACAGGCTACACAGATAGGAGGTGAAGACCTTGCTTTAGTTCTCCTTCCCAGGCAAGGCTGGTTTTAAAGAATGGTGGTAACCCTGTTAGGGTTCATCCTCATCTGGGACTGGATTGCCCTGCACTATTCTCTGCAAGATAAAGGCTAGCAAGTATTGCTATGTATTAAAACATTTAAAGCCAAGAGACTTAAAACACAGCCCATAAGGAGGACATCATTTAGGGCAGACTATTGCTTGCTGCTGGGGAGGGAATACAGGTTACTCTAGCAGAGATCTGCTTCCAGTCTCTCAAATACCCAAGACCTCGAACAGAAGCTTTATGTAAAGAAGAGGAGCCAGATGGCATCAAAGCTTCAGGAGTCCAGGACTGAACTCCCTTGAGATATAGCAGATGAGCTTTTTGGGAGAAATTTGGTAAATTGATACTATAATTTGTGGCTTGGACCTGTTCCCACCTAACTTCTAGGTTGTTGTTGTTTTAATAAATTTATTCTAGCACTTTCAGCTCCTGGAGTCACAAGGGTAGGGAGCAGCTTTGCTTTTGTTACTGGAAAAGTTAATTTTCTTGTGTTTGGGACTGAACAACCTATTCTCTCCAGAATTAAAGGAAAAGCATTTTCAGACTAAACATATTTTTGCAGGGCAAAGAGCTGAGCTCTTCAACCCTTGAAACTTCAGATGCCAACCAGGTGTCTACCAGGGAAACATTGCTTTTGAAGCCAGTCTGTGGGATTCAATACAGGGTTAACAAACACATCTCTGGACCCCCTACCCCACAGGCCAACATTCTGAATCACCAAAGGGCACAGCCTCTCAGCAGTGCAACGCTAGGGTGACCAGTCATATTTGGACATCCTTGCTGTGCTCTGGGATGTCCGTGAGGGTCTGGGATACCCCAGAAACCCTGATGATGGTTACATGACATACACTGGAAGTGCCTGTAAGCAACTCAGTAGCTATCACTTTGCTGCTCAGGACAATGCAGTCCACTAAATCCCTCTAAGTCTGTTTCTACCCTCATGCCAGCCGTAGCCCCTCCATCTCCTCCAACTTCAGGGTGAAAGGATTGACACCAGCCTCTTGTGAAACTCTCCCAGCTCTGCCAGTGCAATAGAGCTAGCTAGCACCAAAGCATGGATGTTCTTGCCTTCTCTCTGGGCTTGTATCTGTTCTCCTTGGCCAGCAGCGACAATGATGCACGTGTGCATCATTCTGAAGTTAATGGTCCAGTAGAGAGCTGGGTCTCTTCCTGCTGGTCAAGGTGAAGAAGGCTCTCTGGGAGGGTGGTTGCTAGCTGTAAAGCCATCAGCATGAAGGGCAGGAAGGATGAAGAGCTATTTAAGCTAATGAACGATGTTGGCATAAGAGCAAATGGGGTTAAATTGGGAGTGAGAAGATGTCTTGTAACCATTAGAGTGACAAGGCTCCACAGCAGCTTTCATACTGGTGTGACAGAGCAAACCACAAAGCATGCCGGACTGCCCTGAAGTGAGACCTTGCCTGCCTGATGAAGGAAGGCATCTGAAGCATTGGTACAAATTTTGCCCCATTTCCCCACTGCAAAGCACAGTGCACATTTCATGCCTAATGTACCATGGCCTCATTAAGGATAACCAGTCCAGGGTTCTTCCATTTACCACTGAGTGAAAAAGGAATGGCATTTACTAATTAAAACGTGTGCCAAGAGGAGTAAAAGGCAAAGGAAAGGTTTTGCTATACAGGCATATGAAGCGTGGTGCTGAGGAATGGTTGTTGTTGCAGATCCCCCCATTGGCTACCTAAAGGGGTCCAGGGTAAGCAAAGCTACCAGCTGTAAGCAGAAACAAGCAGCAGGCTCTCCCTATGTATCTGTGTAGTCAAACATCACCACACATTTTGCAGCTTAAGAGGTCTGAGTGTTACTTTTTACCATTCCCACCACCCACCATTTGTAAAGGTGGCATCAGGAACTGCAGGTCCTTGTTTGACAATTAAAACACAAGCTTTCAGCCTTTTTTGGACACCCTTCTCTAGACTGTTCTCCTTATAATCGTCATTCAGGAGCGAAACAAGACAGGTCATCTTGACCCAGTATTACTGGGGCAGGAACACTACACGCTGCAAAGGGAGAAAAGGATCTTGATGGTTATTAAATATCCCTCTCCAAACCTTGGTCTGATCATAAAGCACCAGTACATTTAAATGAAGAAAGCTTTTTTTTGGGACACAGAAAACTCTGGGTAACTCACAGATTTGTAAGGACAGCCTGGGAAATTAACAGCAGTGAAGGCAGGCTTGTTACTGCGACAGCAGCATGGATAGAGTAAAGCATCAGTGCCTGATTCTCTCTGCCATGAGTATAAAAGTGGAAGGACTGGAAGGAAGACCTGAGAGAAGCAGCACAAAGATCCAGAGTACTTCTGTGTCATCCTAATGGTGCAGAGAAAAGTCTATTCTTCCTCACCTGAATAAATGACAGAGCTTTAAATGCACCTTCCCAAGTCCTAGCCCTGCTCCCATCTCACCACCACTTTGGCAGGTCCCTCATAACATGGAGGACAGGACATGGCCTGGACATTCATCTTGCTGGTGCTACACAACCATGATGTGACACCTAGATGAGCTAACTACTGGATCATCCCTCAGGCCCACTGTATTGCTATATCTCCAGCTTCTTCAGTTCCTGAGCTAAAGAAGAGGGATCTTGAGCCTAAACTCTGCTGACTCTTGGATTTGCATGGGAAACATGGGCACCAAACCACCCCTGCACAGAAAGAGCAACGATTGTGTGGATACCTAGGGCACACCAGCTTTTCTGCTCATGCTCCACATCCATCCTGTCTGGGAGACTGACTACTGTGGTTGCACCTCAGTTTGCCATCACTGCTTGTCTTCTCCTCTGACCCAGATGGCACCATCCTGCACCTCACAGGAAACAAGCAGCATTTATGGCAAAAGAGGTTTGGCCACAGACTTAGTATCAAAAGATGTTTAATAGCTGTTTGGTACCTGATTGCTGGAGTGGCTGACGTTATCCTGTGAGGAGGCTCTGCTCCGGCGTTTCATGTGATGGGGCGGATAAGCAGGGAACTGGGCTCCCTTCACATCCTCATCAGAGGTGTCCATATCTGCAGAGTACTGCGACTGGGGCTGCTCATTCCAGGGGTTGCCTTTAGAGAGAGAAGGCTTCAGCACAAAGGCACAAGACATTCACATACCTGAGTTCATTCCTGGACATTGGACTTTAAGGCAAGCAAGTAACGAGGCTTTCTTTAAATCAAACTTTCTGTTCTTTGGCAGACTGTCTATCCTTCTGCAAGACGGACCAAGGTTAAGGATGGCTATGCTGGGCCATGTTGTAGCTCCATCCACTGTGGCTGCACAGCACCTAGCTCAGCAGGAGCCCATGCTGAGATAACAATGGGCACAAGGAGCATTGTCAGTGCTCTTGCATGCCCCTAAAAGCCAGGCCACTCACCAAAACCCGTTATTGCCTTTCCAATTTTGTTGGAGCCCAGGTTTAGATACTGCCTTTCACGAATTTTCCAGGTGCTGGAAGATGTTTAGCTCAAGCTAGAGAGGTATCAGTCTTGCACGGGGCATTTAAAAGAGCAGAAATTCTCTCCTTTTAAGGGAGAATTTCAAATGAAGCAAAAAACAATGAGAGAAAATGGAATTAACAAGCTAGAGGGCCCTGCTTCTCTGTTGCCCCAGAGGGGCTCCAAGTGGAAGTTTAAACAGTGCACAGTAAGTATCAAGCATTTCCTAGTGCCCTGAAGATGCAACCAAGCAGAAGGATATATTCTATAGCTGCATCTGCACAAGCCAGTATCTAAACCTCCTGGGTCTGCAATCACAGCAGGAAAAACAGTAGTAGTAAAAGACAAATTCTGCACCATCATTTGCAAGGGTATTTATAGATTCACAGAACTACAGATCCAGTTGCTACTTAGAAATCCCCAGGACTTGCCTCCAGTTCTCATTCAGCCTTACTCCAGTTCAAACCCCCTTAAAACTGTAAGCTTTCTGCACTCACACCATCCTTAGGCAAGGAGTTCAACTAATCTGTTGCTGCCTGTAGCAGGAAACACATCCTGTTGTTTCCAGTAGCGTCATTTGATTGTATCTAGTTTCTACCCTGACCTTCAGATATTAAAATGATGCACACCTTAAGAACAACTTATCTGGCTTTGAGAAATTAGTTTGTTGGGAACAAGACCATCCTGTTACAAACAACTGACTCCAGCTGATTCCTTCATGAGAAAAAATAATATCTCTTTTGCAGTTGGGTATTTCGTCTTGACACTCAAGTGGCATTGAGATTGTTCAAAAAATCAAAGACATTTTCATATTGGCCCAAGTCTTGCAGCCACTTTTCCTGAGACACAAGAGGAGCCTGATCAGAGACACCTACCAGGTTTTGTGTTTCTTTCTAGGCTTCTTCTCCGTGAATTGACGGTGAGCCGAACCTCTGTGCTGAAATGCTGCTCAGGAGGGCTCATGCCTGGTCCCTGTTCTTGCAAGATGTGATGGAAGATCAGATCTGCCTCTGCAATCCTGGACTCCTTCTGGGAGACACTTTCAGCTGAGTTGGGGAAATCTGGGAAGGACTGAGAGACAAGGATTTCTGCTGAGCAGCTGTCCACAAGGTCTCCCTGCCTCTCCTGACCTTTACTAATTGCTCCTAGCTCTATCCTCCAAGACATGCACAGATTGACCTTTTGTAATGACAATTTACAATAATCCATTTTAACCCTGATGAAGCCTTAGCAATACTTCTCATCACTGCCAGGGGGCCCTGTTAATTGTTACGAGAACTAGGAAGAGTCCCTTCAGCTAGGCTGCATAAAGCTCTAGTCTTAAAAGACAGTACCCTTTTGCTTATTCAAGCAATACCCACCTTCTGCTCCTTAAGTAATCTGCAACTGATAAATCTAATTTGGATGATTGTGACAGAGGCCAGCCCTCCTGAGACTTATGCTGAATTCTGTTGCATAAAGACAAGCTTAGATAAAAAGGAATTAATCTATTTGCTTGCTAAAAATTCTTATCAAATTACATGGAATACCATGTATTGGCTTTGTGAGTTTGTTTTTTTCCCCCAAAGCCTTTTCTACACACCCCAGACAGCCTAGTTCTACCCACAGGTACATTTTAAAGTTTAAAGCTGCCTTTTTTTTTTTTTTTTTTTAAAGTGAAATTTCAAACAGAAGCAGCCCAAAAAGGCTGGAAGACCTTTAGCTCCTCAGAGCTGAAAGCTGGGGATGGTTGAACCCAAGCCTCGCTGGGATCATGAGAGCAGCCCGCTGCAGTAGTGGTGCTAGCGCTGCCTGTAGTTCCTGCTCCTGGTCAGGGGCTCACAACACTAAGACACGTATAGTCTCCTATATATAAATAGCTAGCATTCATGCAGTTTTTGTTTCCCCCATATTCTTCCCTCTGACTGATGGTGACCCCAACCCTGCAGGTATCGTCCCTACAGTCACACTGGCTCTGCAGAATTCACATTCTCAACTGGGGAAGGGGAATGGCAAAACCAGCCCCAAACTGGATGGGATGTTTTGAGAGAAGTCTGGTTTAATTTTGTCCCTTGAGTACTGAACCTCCAAAAGCTTGCTGCAAATTAGAGTGGCCCAGAGCCTTGGGGCAACACAACAAAACTGTTGTCTGCAGAGAGCCTCTTGCTATCTCATCACTTATCCTTGCTTCAGTCAGATGTCTTACTTTTGTCAGCCTGAGGGAGAAGACTTGAAATGGGAGAAGAGATAGCACGCGGGTTATGGGGATCAAGGATCAGCACCATCACATCTGAAAACCAGCTGAAGGAAGAGGAAGCAGAGGTAGCAAGGAGGAAGAAAAGAGAAAAGAAACAAAGAACCCCCCTGCGCTATCCCAGTACCTGGAAAGCATCCGAGCTGCTGGCTGCCGGAGAAAGCTGCATAGACTGGCGTCGAGACTGAGCAGAGTACTCTGAGTCCAGTTCAAAATCAAAGGGATGTACAGACAGCAGGCGCTTTGTCTTGCGCATCTTAGTCAGTGTAGGAAGTATAAGAAAGGAAAATTCACCATAAAACACAGTTGACCTTGAAGAAAGGGGGAGGGAAGACCCCTGTCTCCCTAGTTTGCCTGAGTCTGCAGAGCCCAAAGCAAAGCTCCTGCTTTTTGCAGAGAAAATCTGTGTCTGGTTGTCTGTCCTGCTTGCAGAGAGCCAGTGTGTGCTTAAGCTGCAGTCAAGGAAAAGTTCCTGATTTCCAGAGTCTCTGGCTCAGAACTGTGGCCATGAGCAGACAGTGAGCAGCTCTCTCCAGGTTTATAAAGGCACTATGGGAGAGCTGAGCCAGGTTACAGCTCAGAGAGAGATCCAGGAGATGCTTGTGAGTAGTGAGGCATCTCCCTATCTTCAGAGAAGGGATGCTGTGGGCAGGTCTCCCCAGATACTTGGGAAGCCATCACTGGAGCAGGAGCAGCTTGTATAAGCCTCTAGGACTTCAGAAGCAGATCAAAATGAATTACCAAGTGTGGGAAATGCAGCACATACCCATAGCTGCAGCCTGAAATGGTATGTATGTTACAGCATGTCTGTAACCATATCAGCATTTGAAACATGCTGGCAGGTTTCCAACATGCTTCAAGAATAAATACACTGTTCTCATTTGGCTTTTTAATCTGTATTTCAATTCATACACATTGTCCCAGAAAAAAACACAGGATATAAATCAATGAACTCTGCTGTGTTTTGCTACTCTACCAGATATGTCTTCTGAGAACTGGTGGGTTCTCAGTATTTGGGTAGATGCCGGGACTTTTATATTAATGAAGGACTTCCATGCTCTCAGGAGTGTGTCTTTTATTCCAGAGAGCAAGTGTCTCTGATTTTACTGGCTTGGTTGTTTCTATACAAACTGGGAGAGGGGCTCATCTCAGAGAAGGAAAACGGAGAGAAAGGCTCCAATTTGAACATAACACAGAAAGCCACCCCTATCACCAGCACTGCCACCACTACCCAAGGTACACCATCAGCAGCTGAGGGCACAAAGTGAGGCAGGAGGGAACCCTGTACAAAATGCTTACTCTGCTGTAGCACTCTGCTTCAGCTCCACGAAGGATCTCATCTTCATCATCACTGTTATCCCCAATGCCACCACTGGTGAGGAGCTGGCATTCACCTGGAGGGGAGACAATGGCACGCTTTGTATGGGCAGCTCCTGCACGACATTCCTGTGGGAGGTAAGTCGCCATCATGATGGTCACACCAGTGAACCTGTAGGTGAGGCCATGCTTCTTATATGAGAGAAAAGGGCCTCCCCACATTTCTTTTTCCTTTTTTTTTTTTTTTTTTCTTGGCTCGCTACACCATAGCCAGTAGGTTGCACAAGTAAAGCAAAGAACACCAAGAATGGGAAACGGATGCAGCCTCAGTGCTGCAGAAGGCAAGCAGTGAACAGTCTAAGGTCTGTAGGGTAGAAGCTCTTTGGGCTGCAGTTCCCAAGCATCACTAGAGACACCCACCTGATCTTGCAAAAGCTTGGCTGGCCTATCGTTGCTTCCCATTCCAGCTGTTCACCACCACAGGAAGATGAAGGACACCTGCATCACAGAGGGCACCCAGAGGTCCACCTGGGTGACTTCAGTGCCTAAAGGCACTACAGCTCAGCCTCCACTACTCACAGCTGCCCTCAGCCAGTTTTACTATCTATTAGTGACCCATTCCTTTCTGGGTCCCTCTGTCTGTGCCCAGATTGCTGCCAAGCCCAGCAGTACACTAAGAACACCACAAATACTGTTCAAAGCAGTTCAAAGTCAAAATGAGGCAGAGCCAATCCTTTCTGCAAGGGGTCCTAAGGAAAACAACCTGAAGTCCCAAATTAAGTGGGTGCTTAAGAATATGGCCAGCTTTAAGCGTATGAGGTAGGTGCATTGAGATGACAAGTGCTTGCAAGCTTCAAGTTTAGCATGTAACTAAGAATCCTGTTGTATCTGAGTCTACCCTTGGATGCTCCAGTGTATGAGATAAGCATTTCAGTCCACCTCTACCACGGTGGAGAGGTGTTTTCCCTGCTCCAGCCACACCAAACTCTGCTGGAGTGTCCATAGTCAGAGGGTGAGAAGACATTGGAAATATCTCTTGAACTGTAAGCCACATGCTGCAATTCTCTTTTTCACTTACTGTTGATGTCTGGCAGGCTGTAAACTCTATCATGAAGACCTGAATGAAAAGAAAAATAGCAGAAAAAATAAGCACATTTTCTTCAGGTACCTTACAGAGAACAAGCCTCAGTGCTATGGTTAAATGGAATTCTCATTCTCTAGCCATCACAAGGCACAATCATCTAAAAGGCTCTTTAGAGAGAATAAAACAGGCACTTGGAGACAGGACTTGACTTTTAAAAGTCAAAGAGCTTATTGCCACAACTTGATGCAACACACCTGGGACGGCACGGCCAACAGCAGATGGCCAAGCTAAATGCAATGGTCTCATGTAATTCTGCTGTACCTCCTGCCACCACAGATATGTCCCAGGAGGGGATGCTTGCTTGCTCAAGGGTCAAGCCAATCCACTGGTGTTAATGAAGTAATCACAACAAAATCATCTCTTTTTGAAAAAGGCATCAGAATCTCAGTTTAAAGAAACATGAAGCACTGTTATCCTTACACTTGCTTTTTTTCCCCACTTTTTTCTCAGATTGTCCTTTCTGTATGGTCTGATGCCCTTTCAGATTGAACACTACATAAATTGTCTCTCAGTCCATTAATTTTATATTCAGTGCCACTACTCTCCGTGCTCTTTTTGGTATTTCTGCCATGAGTGGTCTGGATAAAAGAATGACTGGAACAGCTGAATCAGCTCACGTCTGTGGTATTTGTGCAAACTTTTCTGTGGCTCATCAAGATGGGAATAAAATCCACACTGGTTTTCAGAGGCAATAGGCAAAGCAGTGCAGGAGCTGTATGAGTGCCAACTAGCAACTACTCAGTAATTAATACTATATTAACGGCTTTCAGTACATATTTATGTATTATTAGACCAATCTCAGAAATACTGAAGATCCATAAACTTTGAAGAATATAGCTAGGATGACAGCTAACTCACTAATTTTGATACAGTTTTTTCAATGCCAGAGCATCATCAGATTGTCTGTAAAAATCATTAGATCATGGGAAAAAAAAAAAAGAGTGTTAGCTTTATCCAGGCAGCTGGATGTTTTGGACAGGCCAACAGATGTTGGCTTTAACCAGGCAGCTGAATGCAGGTTAAACCTGGGTTAATTTCACAAGTTCTCCCTTTTGATGAAAAGAGCTAAAAGAAAGAAAAACAAGAGCTGTTGCTCTTACATGCTTACAAACTGCAGGACATGAGACTTCTAAGACTAAGGGCAAGATATTCTCAAGTCTGTGGTAAAAACTTAAACCCTAACAGAGGAAAAAAATCCACCAAGAACAACAGCTCTGCTGCTCGCAGTATGAACACACTGCTTCGAACCTCTGCTTTCTCCCCAAAACAGTTTGCATAGTCTCAAGACCACATGTAACTGAGCAGAATCAAAGTCAGTGTTCTTCCCATGGTGCACATCCCAACACAGTACTGCACAGACACCCCATGCACAGCAGGGCAGGAGAAGCCCCCATGCTCCTTCTCACCTAGAAATGCGGAGTTCACCCCCTGCACAGGCTGCAGCCTGCCGTACAGGGACTGCAGCACTTTGGCACTTCCAAACCTCTTGAAACGGGATCGCACATGTTCATAGTACCACTCCAGGGAACCGATCTTCACAATCCTGCCCAAAGAGAGGATGCACATACAGGTGAGCCAGTCCAGCCATGATCATGGGGACCAGACCCTTACCAAGAAACCAGCTCTATCAAAAACACAGCCCGTTTTCTAACCAGCATAACTGGTTTCTAACCACCATAAAGTGATGAGTTTGGGCGACTCTTAATCAGCCTCAGACCCAAGGCTCATCTTGCCCCTTACCCTCCAACACAGGAGTGATACCTGGAGAGTCGGCAGGGATCGCAGACCCAGCCTTGTTCCTTCTTGTTGTAGCGGCTGCAGTTCTTGCAGGTATAGAAGTGGCAGTCCAGGCACTGGCGCTTGCTGTTCAGCAAGAACTTGAAGGGCTGGAGGCAGTGAACACAGTGGGTTTCGTTGAGGTGGGACTGATTCGTCAGAAACTCTCTCTTGCTGCTTTCCTGGTCGATCTTGCATTTCAGCTCCCTGCAGAAAATGTCCCAAAACACAGAAACTTGTTTTTGATAGCATTTCACTGCAAACTCTTATGTGGCAACCCCCATCACACTTCCATCATTTCAGGAACAATTTTCCAGGGAAGACCTAGTCTCACAGTTTGTGGAAACAGCTGTAGGGCAAGTCTAATAAACAACATACCACAAGTTAAATGATCTGAGCAATGAAGGTGGCTCCAGATTCAGGGCAGGTTTAGTGTATGTTAGAATCTGCCACTGTTAAATTTAAGATTAAATTTGGTTGTGTGAAAACCTGTCCCATCTGCTTCACAAGGAATGACCACAAATCCCAGGAACCTCAGGAGAGCAACTCGTGAAGTCTCATCTGCATGTTAACACAATCTGAGCCTGGAGTCCACCTGGAAATTAAAACCTTTCTGGAATCCTCAGTTTTAAAAAAAGCAATCAAAGGATTAAAAGGGGTTTTGGTCTAGTCCTTCAGTGCTAAATTCAACACAGAATTTTATTAAGGACAGAAGGGATGTGCAGCAGGGCTGTTCAACGGACAGCAGCTGAAGGAAATGCTAATGACAGTTCTGTGAAAATGCAACCAACATGAGTGCTTTCCAAGAGCATCTTCTCCTGGTAGTCTATGACTACAGGCTTCCTTTGCTATCCAGACCTGGCTGTTGGAGCAGGTGCCCACACAGGAAGGTGCCTGTGTGAGGCCAAACCCTGAGTGACAGCCATGGACAGCCAAAAAGCCTGCTGAACTGGTGGAGGCCTGCTGAGCTACCCGAAGGCTTTGTATTTGTTCCCCATGCCACACAATACCTCAGGTATGTTTGCCTTTGGGGCTATGGCTGAGCAGCAATGTTTGACTTGTAAGGAAGGTCCTACAAGGTTGTTTTCTGTCTAGGAGGTTGTAGGAACCTACATTTTCCACAGCAGAAGTCAACCTAGGTGAAAAAGTCTCAAGTAATCATGTTGGATTACTTGATCCAGAGTGGATCACAAAGCTTCTGGTGGTGCTCCTTGTGCCCCCTGCATCCCCCAGCCCCCAGGGAGAGGAGACAGGCCGACACCGGGGTAGCTGCAGGAGGAGCCTTTCTGGCATGGCAGAGCAGTGCTGGAACGTCCGTGGGAGCAGTGATGTGGCTGGTGGTGGGAGTGACATGAATGTAAATCTAGCTAATCTCTGTTTAACCAAATCAGTGTACACATTAGGGACCAGCTTTTGGTTTGGTTTTTTTCCATTTGGAGACTTTTCTTGCCAGCTCGCTGCCAGCACACCAGGATGCATTCGTGTTTACACTGGAGTGACACCAACTTGCATTAACCGAGGATCTGGAACATGTTAAAATCAGTATAAAGACTGAACTAGGCACCTAGGTTTTATATTCAGCTATTGAACCATCCTAGCAGTGTTTCTAATGACCTAGTGCAAATGTTCAGCAGTAAATTTATATGTGGCTACTAAAACCAAACCTGCAAAGAGAAAACCCTTGGGTTGGGCTCAGTGCTCCCTTTCCACTCTTGTGCTAAGGCTGTTTCCAGCAGGATCTGATCTTTCACTGGACTGCTTTTTCTGGTTCCCAGAGAGCAGCTGGATTCCTTCACCTCCCCTCCCTCACCCACAAGACCTGCTGAAGGCAGGATGAATCTCAGACAAACCAGTTTAAAACCCGCAGGAACCACATGCCTCTTGCCTCCTCTTGCCAGCAGGAGCACGAGCCCCAGCCCTTTCCCTGCTCTGCTCACGGCAGAATAAATCAATGGCAGTGGGATGCCAAATTGCAGTGGGTCTGGTCCAGCTGAGCAGCAGGAGAGACAGAGGGAGCCGTGCCACAAACACAGGGTTGCTGGCATGGGTGTTTATATAAGGAAGCAGGGAGAGCCCCCATAAAGTGGCCATTATTTAATGTCTCAGGCAGAGCATTACCCTCACATGGCTGTGCAGTTTTATGGCCAGTTGAAGCCTTTGTCCATTGTTGGGGAACGGCTTCTGCCAAAATGAAAATGCAGAAAAGCAGCAGAAAGAGAAGAAAAAGACCAAGCCGGGGTGGGGGGTGGGATCATGTCTTCAAGGCTGGCAGGTTGAGACAAGCCCAATGAATAGAAAGCAAATGAATAGAAAAGCAAATGAGGATGGTCAGAGCATAGGGTGAATGGCTGTGGGGTCTCCCATAACTTCACATCATGTCCCAGCTTGTTACAGACAGAAAACTCTCACATAGTTCCATGTCCGGCATGCAAGAGTGTGGCAGATTTTTCCAGATTGGTGGTCTGGTCTATGCCAGGCATTGCATAAACACCTGATGTATGGCCTGAACTGAGCCTGCAGAGAGTCAAGCCTCAGTCTGCGTATCATGTTCTATCCTTGACACCTGGGCAGTTACAGACAGCTCTCTGCAGGGCCAGATTAAACAACAAAACTTTAAAAAAATATGACTGCTGGGACAGAAGGAAAGCTCCTTAGGGAGACAGTAGGTGGGAGTAGAAGCGCCCTGAAACTTTCCCTCTATCTTGCACCTCCCATACCATGGCACTCAATCTGGGAGTTTCCTGAGCACCAGAGTGGACCCAGACAAGCCAGTCTGGCGCCAAGGCCAAGTAAGTAAGGGATTCATCTAACCTACTGCTTTGCTGCAGGGCACAGCAATGTGGATCCCCACCTCCTTCCTCCAGGCAGAGCTCAGATCCATCACAAGGGAAACATTCACCCTTTACAGGGTGATAATTTTTTTAAACACCCTTCTGATCTCCATCCTGCACTTCAGAGCTACCAGAAGAGGAAGGCAGTAGTTGATGATACTAAATTATCTCTGCCTCCCACACAGGCTGGTTTTCTTAAGCAAAAAAAAATAATCAGGAGTTTCAAAAATACATGACTGAGAGCTTCTCATGACTAGTGGTGTAAAAGGAGAAGCTCCCATGCAGCTTTGCATGGATGCCCATGAAGGCAAGCTTTTGGGGATGCTTTGACAACTCAGACATAGAGTTCAAATGAAGAAGGACAACTCTCACCCCTCACCTTTCTCTTGGATGTGACAAGAGGAATCAATGAGCTTGTGGTCCCCAGGCATCACTGTGCCATTGGCACCAGCCCTGGCTCACAAAATTCAGGGGTAAAAGGGTACAAGGGCTCAGTGGGAACACTGCACTATCCATAACCAGCCTTAACTATGCACTATGCCTTAACACTGCACTATCTATCCATAACCAGGTCAGATACTGAACAGGGACACTGCAGACTCCTGAAATAAAACTCAAGATCTGACATAGTTAACAAACAAGACCTAAAGCCCCATGACTTCTCATGCTCAAAATGTAGCCTAATACAACTGAAGAGCACTTTTGTCAAATGCCTTGTTAATAAGAACTTAGAAGATATACCCATTTGCTGCTCCAGTGATTTTCAATCTTTTTCCAATCTGAGGCCCCCTAAAGCTTTCCCAAGATGGCACGGCCCCCTGCATAGTATATTTAAGGCTACTACAGCAGGTTTACTACTCCTCTCAGTTATTTTTCCAAGATCCTTCAGCAGTCTGTGGACTTACAGGACCCACTGAATCACTGAACACTCTTTGTGTCCTAAATGTGCAAGAACCATCACATGAAACAAAAGCAAGGGAGACAAGTCCCATCCTTTGCTCCTAGGTATGGTCTCTCTATGAGAACCACGCCAGCGTGAAGACCCGCAAAGGCATTTCCTGAATAGAGGCCAGATATTTGTCTCCACAAACCACTGTAGTGACACTGATCTGCATCACTGCCAATGGCACGGTGCCAGTTTGCACCTTTACAGCCCCAATGCGTCACCTTGCCGCTGATAAGGTAATCTATTAACCATTGTGCTTGACTTTCACAGCCAGGTCCTGGCTGTTCCTACCCGCCCACAGCCTCAATGAGTCACTTTATTCCTACAACCCATATGCAGCAGGACGTGCAGGGATCCACTGCTGCGGCTTGCTTACATCCAACCTCGCGGAGCAGAGAGCAGATACTCACTCCAGCCGTTCCTCCTCTTTTTTCCGCAGATCAAAGTCCCGCTGAACGACTTCCCAAACGTGCTTGGCCTCCTCATCGGTTAGCTTGGAGAGGTCCAGCTTCCTCCCCATCTCGTCCCAGCAAGTCGAACCCAGTCCCGCTACTCGCTACGCCGAGCGCTTTGCTCTCCCGTACCCTGGGATGCTGGTGCAAGGGGAAGAGCTCAGCCCCACCTCTGTGGCTGCCCATGCAGACGGGCAGAGGCAGAGCTGCGGGCAGGCCAGCCGGCTCCTGGCGGCACCGCAGCCTTTCTGGCGGGCGAGCTCGCCCGCGGAGTCCGGCGGCGAGCGGGGCTGGCGCGGTGCCTATCGGCTGCGGGGACACCCCGCCAGGCAGGCAGGCAGCTCTGCCTTCCCCCGCCGTCCTGCCCCAGAGCTGCAGGCAGCTCCAGACCTCGCCCGCCTGGCTGGGGTGAAAGGAGATGTTTACTCTCAGCCGAGCTGCCTGCTTTATGCGGGGTGTGCGAATCAAACGAAACCTTCAAACACCTCCCCGTCAGGGGGAAGGCAGGCCACGGGGTTTGGGAGGGGTCTGAGCATCCCCGGGAGGAGCTGTGGCTGCACACTCAGGGTGTCCCGGCTCTTTCACGGTGGGTCTTTCCCCCCCACCAACCTCTGCTGGCTCCCCGGCTCTTTCTTCTGTGCCTGATCTTGTCAAACCATTTCCAGCCCCCGCCAGCAGCTTTGTAAAGATCAAGGACATCTGGGTGTCCCTCACAAGTATTGCCACTCTGGGGTCTGGCCTCCCACACTTGCTAATCACTGTTACAGTGATCCCAGAAGCTGAGCTTTGCGTGTAGCAAACATCTTAATTAGGGCACAATGCTCCCCTCATTTACAGTTAGCAAGTAAAGATAGTTTGACAGGATTTTGAGAAAGATGCTAAACACGTCACATGCACAAAGAGATATATATTGCAATAATCCAACTACCAAAGCTGTTCTCTTGCCCAGTAAAAAACTGCGTGCCTCAGCAGGAATTTCCTGGACCTTGTATATTAAAAGAAACCTGTTTATCTTCTTCATCAGGGCTAATATTGATATGAACCTCAATTTTTATCCTTGACAGGTATCTAAACGGGGAGTAAGATGGCAAGATGAGAGAAAAACTATTCTGCCTGGCAGGACTAGCCTCTGTGCAGGTCAGACCACTGCACTTGCCCATGGGTGCAGGGAACTATCCATACCCGTGACTCACTTGAAACAAAGATTAGTTTACACTCTATGAACAGAGCCAGAAAAGAATTTTGAATCCAAACTTGGATGAAATTCGTGCAAAAAGGGTGATGATTACAGATGCAATGCTGAACTTGGAGATCAGGAATGCATGATCTTTGCTGGAACCCAGAAATTGATTTCTAGTTCTTCTTTGAGCGGAGATACGGTCCTGGCTAAAGCAATTAGTTTATTGGCAGGAGCCAGACATCAGTTGAAATGCTCCTTATGTAAGTGTATTTGAGCACCCGTGTGTACCTCACTGAATCTGAACAGCAGAGTGGGTCAATAGATTCTAATTAACATCACAATGACACCCTGTTCTGGGACCTGTCAGTACAATCATGCCAGGAGCTACAGTGCTGGGGTCTGTGCCACCCAGATACAAATATTTTCTGAAAGGATAAGGAGGTTGTATGAAATCAGGAAGATTTGGCCTGCTGTGCAATGAAAATGGGAAAAATACAAATGCTCAGCAGTGCCAGTGCTCCCCAAAAGTGCTTGTTTAGCCAGAAAACCACCATGTGGGAAACATCCCATGTTCAGGTCCACAGAATACATTTCAAATATTATGTTGTCCTGGGAACCAAGTCTCTTTAGAGAAACTCTCCTCCCCTAGATTGGTGGTTCACATACCAGCAAAGAAAGACTTTTTTTTTTTTTCCTCTTTCAAAGCAGTTTGTTGAATTTTGTAGTGGTTCAGAGCCAGAAACCACCAGCTTCCAGCAGTCCTTCGCTTTGAGTAGGACAATTAAACCTGCCTGCCTACAGCTCTTTCCTTCATCATCCAACCATGAATAAAGGCTCCCAAATCTTATGAACTCATGCAAAAGGAAAAAAACCCCAACCAAACAAACTCAGAGCCACTCACCCAGACACTACCACAAGTCATAGGGCTAGATGATGTTATATGAAGTTCACCAGTGCCTGTGGTGACCATGTGTGCATGGGGTGGAAGTTAGGAGCAGGGATGCAAAGATCAAGGTGAGATATGCATTTCCCATTAGTTGGAGGGTCAACTGGACCTCAAGTCCGGTTGAGTTGGGGGTCTGGACATTTGGGTGGCAAAATGGGAGAGACGTGTTACAAGCTAAGCCTCTCCTGGGAAACCAGGTATGCATAGAACTTGGGCTCAATTTCTAATTTTCAGCCCTGCCAGATGCAAAAAGAATGGGATTTCTGGGTGTCTTCTGTAAGAGAAACATGGCCTTCTAGTTGCAAGTTCACTCTTTTTAAAAGAATATTCACATGAGCTGTTATCTTTGCAGTTCTTGGTAATCTTTCATAAGACAACTGTGAACTGACATATAGGAGAAGTGGCCTCTCCAGCTGTCCATTTTGCAGGGTTGTTTCTGATAACTCGAAGTAAACCCATAAGCAGAATTCAATAGAAATGATGGATGGAGACACCATTCAGTAGTGTTTTCAGAGTATTTCAAAGAGGCAAGTGGAGTCAGATCAGGAGCATCCACTGGCAGCTCCACCTCATCTCCAAGTCACAGGCACAGAGGACACAAGACGTTATTCACAGGAGCATAGCAAAAGCAGGGCAGCTTGAACAAACAAGGCAGTTGTAAACATACTGGTGCTGGAAGGGGCAATTTCACAGATGCCTCTGCCTCTTCCACCATCCCCCTGCAATCATCTCCTAGTCATGAGATGTCTTAGGGCTGGGATGGCATTACTTCTCCCTTCGGTTTCTTGGCAGTTTTACAGAGACCTCTTATCATCCCCATCATGCCGGGACAGAACAAGCAGGACAGAGAAGGGATGTACAATGCTGCTGCTGCTATTTCTGTATGTGAGCTGCGAGGGATCGTTATGGGTTTTATCTATTGATACAGCTGTTTAATTATGTTCCAGCATGACCACATCTCATTTGGAATGACCCCAATAGCCTCACTTAAAGAAAATGGCCATTCAACATTTATTATCACAGACAGGAATGCTCTGATATCTGTTGCAATTAGAAAACTACCATCAGAAAAGACCTGAAAACAAAGTTTGTGAAGTATCATTTATAGGGTTGAAGCTTTAAGGACATTTTTCTTAACCTTGTGAATGTTACGGAGCTTTAGTCTAGCTGATGGCACAGCAGGGTATGTGATCTTTCCCTTCTCTTATCTACCCCAATTTTTCTAACATGTATCTAATCATATTTTTGATGGACTATGCCACAAGTCTACTGGCAGCCTGACATGAGAAGCACTGCATCTTTGCATTATTTAGAGAGAGGACTATTCATCATAATAAACTGATCCAAGTTCATATGCTGCCCTTGTATCACTCACAGCCCTATATTCCCATGTATCAGGAATTATTTCCACTTACCCATTTTTCTGACAAGAGAAAGACTGAACAACCCCTATTCTGTTTTCAATTTGCCGTTGGAAAGGAGCAAGTATCACAACCTCTATTCATCATTTAGTGCCTTAATAATAAGAGAAACACAGATACTTGCCTACCAAGAAGCTAACTGGAAAGTTTCCACCAGAAATTAAGGTTTGTCACAGGTACAGGATTTCCCCTAGCAAGCTAGGTTAGCTTGGTCCTGTGGGAATGCATCATTTGCAGCCATCAAAAATATAGTTCAAGTGTCTGCCTTTGGGCAGGTGGTAAAATATTTGGCAAAAGCCATCACCCTCTACAACTCATAGGAATTACAAAGGTAAACAGTAGCTGAACAAACACGAGTAAATCCCTACAAAATCAACACGAATTCAAGGTCACTTCCAACACAGGTGTCTTAATGGATTACATCCCATTGCAACCCAGAAGCAAAGGATGAAAACAGAGACTGTTTTAGGCTATGGAGTTGTGGAGACCACATAAATCCTACCTACAGTCTGGGAGATGTGATTTGAGAAACGCCTTCAGGGCCAGCACCTGGGGCCTGCTAAAGTTCATCACTGACATGGATGTAGGAGTTATGCCAGAGACCAATTAAATACATATCACATGCAAAGTGTTGGTGGATTGGACCAAGAGTTCTTTGACACTTCAAAGATCATGAGATCTGGGATGGAGGAGGCTGCTCCTTAGACAGGCCAGTCCATTTCCACTCCTCTACAGCTAGTGACAAGGGCACCGATTCCCTATACTTCCAGTGCTCCACAAGGGAACCAGACCAGATCACAATGGTCAGATTTCTATGTCTTCTCTCTGGAGATTATGTCCTAGACTACCTCAGAGGGCTGGACTTTAACCCACATGTTCAAATACCCTTCATTGCAATAGCCTAGAGTAGTTTGAGGTCTCCTCTGTTGTCACTAGCAGAGTTGGAGGTCTTTGGAAACAGTTTAAACACAGCATAGACCATAGTCATCTTGTGCAAGGCAGGGGATGGACCAGCTGCACTGTCCTAGGATAGTCCTACCTAGTTTGCAGTAAAACCTAGAGTTTTTCACACTATTTTGACAATGATGAAGTGGAAGTTTTGCTGCAGATATCTTGAGCAAGAAACTCAAGCAATCCCAGCACATGCCTGAGAGGGTCATCCTGACAATTTCAGTTCCCCCCACCTTCCCCTTTAAATTTTAGGTGTGATTATGCTGTGCCTGGGATTTCAGCCTGCAGTGAGGACTTGGATTAACACTATCTGTATGGAAAGCAATGCTGTGGAAGGGGCTGGAGGCTTCACCAGTTACACTAGAACAGCCTGAGCATCTGTGAAGACACGAAGATCAGAGTTATTGGGTAAGGGCACTAACTGGATGTTCCTGTTCAGACAATTAACAGGGTCAAAAATGAAACACACACAGTTTTAGAGGTCTGACTGCCTAAGAAAGTAAGCAACTTGTGCATGTCTAGGGTGCTTGCTCCAGGCTGTCTGAAGGCACAGGCTGTCATTGCTGAACTCATTCCTGCTTTGCTAAAGCCCAGAGGGGTCTTTGCCATGAAGAGAGGCTGGTATCACTGCAAAGAAGAAGCAGACTCCAGAGATCTGTCCTTTGCTACTGCCTGTCTGCTTGCAAAGAGATGATGTTGGGGAGACAGTGTAATGAAACAGATGATAAAGGACTCAACTTGTCTAAAGGATAGCAAAGGCAAGTCCTGGAGAGAGTGGAGATCTGCAGGTGTTAAAAAGAGGAAAAATGAACCCTAAAAACAGCTTGGAAAGGATTCGTAGCTGGCAACAGGAAAAGCAGACCATTCCCACCAGAGGGAAATTCCAAACCATAAACCCTCCTGGAGGTCTTGTTGATTCCCCACACAAAAAATCACAGCTGACTTTTGCTTTTTAACTCACTCAAGGTGGTGATCAAGATAAAGAACGAGGTAGGGGCTCAACATCTTCCTCAATGAAAGCCCCCAGGCACCAGAAAGGCATAGGACCCCAACATGGATCTCAAAGATTAAACCACAGCCCTTCCAAGGCCATGTGAGATGGTTTCCATTGTGGAAATTCCTCTGTACCTTGAGTGTCCTTACCTAAGCAAATGGGGGGTTTGGGGCACATAGGAATCAGAACTGAATCTAGCTTGGGTTCTGCTTCCCAAGGGCTGCTCCTGGGCACTGGGTTGAAACAAAGTCAATCTCCTTTTGCCTTGACTACTTAAAAACTAGAAACAGCAATCAAGTTGTTGCAAGTTGACAGAAAGAGCTACCTAACATGAAAATCCTAAAATCTAAATCCTTTTTACTCTAAAACCTTGCATACAACACATTTCTCAGGCCCCTGAGGAGCACGATATCATAGAATCATAGAATGGTTAGAGTTGGAAGGGACCTTGAAGACCATTGAGTTCAAACCCCCCTGCCATGGGCAGGGACACCTCTCACTGGGCCAGGTTGCTCAAAGCCCCATCAATCCTGGCCTAGGATCATGCTCATCCATGAGCACTTCCAAGTCCTTCTCCTCAGGGCTGCTCTCCAGCCATTCTCTGCCCAACCTATATTTGTGCCTGGGATTGCCACGTCCCAGGTGCAGGACCTTGCACTTGACTTGGTTGAACTTCATGCCATTTGCATTAGCCCACCTTTCATGTAGCAGAGGGATAGAGCTACACTTGGCACCTGACCAGGAGGAACACATGACTTTCTGAACTTATGAAGCAGAAAATAAGTGTATTTGACCCACAGAGCCACCACCAGGTAATGGGGATAGAGCTTCGCAAACCATGACCAGAGGAGATAGAAGGCAGGCATTGGGGCCAGTCACTGCTGCTGAAAAACAGCTTGGCATAGCTCTGCCAACCTCACCAAGGTGTCCTAATTGCAAAATCTTCCTCCACCACCCTGTTTATCAGCCTTATTTATTTTTGTCCTTCGTAGAGACTGAAAGTTGTTCTGAGCTAATTTATTACGTCTGTACAGGCTCATTGAGCCCAAATCACTGTCTGCAGGTATGGGCCCATGCTGTGGGATGTTTTCAGACTACTGCTCTATTTGTTCTCAATAAACATTGAAACAAATAATTATCTTTTCTTCTGTTACTTCCCAGTAACCCACTGCGATGTGAAGTAGCCCTTTGGCACTCCTAGAGGTGCCCAGGTACCTCCTGCTCAGAGATGTCTCTGCCTTTACTCCATGCAAGGGTGTGAAGCAGGAAGGCATGTCTTGGGCTGGAGAAAGTCTGGGCAGGAGTACGATGGGGCAAATGTGGTCATGGAGATGAAGGCACAGAGCCCAGGATATGGGCTTTGAGGCTAGGGACAGATAGATGGGCAGTGCCTTTGTCTTAGCCCCATGGTCTGCAGCTCCACAAACATCCAGTTGGAATCCATTCCCTCCATAACTACATAGCTTTTTTACCATTGTCTCTGCTACTTGCTGTGGCTTGGATTTGGACTAATCAGCGGAGGGCCTGAAGAAGCTCCCTATCATGGTTTGATCTCAAAGGAGACTTGATCCATTCTTGTCACCCAGTTCTGGGCACCTCCTGGCCGTTCTTGCTCTGGCAGCCCTCCCCACTCTAGTTTTCCTATGTTCTTCAGCAGCACCTTTCTTTGCTCCCAAGCTGAGTGGTTTGGGCACCAGCCACATAATTTGTTTTGAGCTGCAGCTTGTTTCCCACCCATCGACCTGCCCTAGGCTCTATTTGGAAGCTCCAGCTTCCAGGAGGCATCCTGGTCACTCCTGAAGCTGTCCCAGTGCTTCCTTGCCCTCCTTGCTCAAGATGTGAGATGCCTTCAAGCTAGAAAAGACAGACCATACTGCTTTTCTCCCCACCAGACGTGACCCTGGAAGGGTGGGAAAAACTGGTGGGAGGCAGACAGCAGCTTCGGCGCTGTGCAAGCGCTTCCAGCAAGGTCGCCTAAGGAGAGCCTCGCCTGTCGATCTGCTCTCTAATGAGTTTCCATGGGTCCGTCTCTGCACCGTACTGCCAGTGAGCACCATTATTCCTGTCCTCTTTTGAATGTGCTGATGGCTCCCATTGCCTTGCTGGGATGAAGTGGCCACTCGCCAGGGCTCAGAGCAGGCAGGGCGAGGGAATGTAGAGTTGTTCTTCCAAGTACAAAGAGACTACAGAGGGGGAAGGGGGACAAAAGAATCCTTGCAATTATCCACTCCCTGAATCTGGAAAGCTCCTTGCCTTGGCACAACTCCCTAGGGTGATGCAGGGAAGGCAGGGAGCATCCCAAAGCCCAGGCACCCACCATCCCTGGGGATGTGACGGCCCAGAGGGCTGCTCCCTGCTGATCTAACAAGTTAACAAGTGTCTGATGAGCAGGTTCAAGCTAGGATCTGGCTCCTATGCTTCTTGTCACCATTCCTGCTTGTCTGCTGCTCCAGGCCACAGACCCTCATCCTTTTTCCGTTGCTCACAGCCTACCCCTACAGGTAACCACACTGGGGTGCTGCTTGCCCAGGTGGAGCTGGAGCCACTTGTGTCACTGCAGGATGCATGCATTATATAA
>VZRU01017829.1:77052-92371 GCA_013398155.1 Pedionomus torquatus | reverse complement strand
TATATATATATGATGCAGTGGTAGTGCAACCTAGCACTGGCATCCTTGGAGACATACTGGGCCCCGAGGCTTGGGGTTGCAGGGCAGAGCTTTTCGGCTGGGGCAGAGATGGCTGTGCCTGAGCAGACCTGACTGGGACACAGAGGGGCTGCAGCAGCTGCCAGGGGGCAAAGCTGGCCTCTGACTGCCCCTCCTGTTTGTGCCAGCTTGAGCTTGCCAGCCTGCTGCAGCGCAGGTTTGGTGGTGGAAGTACTGAGGGATGAGGTCATTCATCTGAGCATGACTCACAAAGCTCCCATCTCAGCAGCAGCTTTGCACTGAGGTCCCCCAGCTCAGGTCCTAGTCTGTCCTCTGTAGCACCTCTGCCAACCCATCCATGTGGCTTTTGTCTCTGCCAGACTTTAGGAGATTCCTACTCTGTGAAATGCTAGACACTCTTCTGAAGCCTCTGCAAGTCTCATCACCTCCCCATACCTATAAAAGCCCCCAGCAACACTAGGCCTTGTCTCCACAGAGGTAAACATGGACCTGGTGACTTGCACAGCACCAAGGAGGCAGTGGAAACAAGCTGGCATGAAGCAAAGCTCTGTAAACCACGCACACTACTCGTGACACACTGGCTCCACAGGATATAGCTCATCTCACTAGCCACTGGACATGCTCAGATAAGTCATCTGCTTATCAACATCCTCAAACTCGATAATAAATGAACATAAGCTGCTTTTCTTTTCCTCCCAGCTGTTGAGACATTCTCAGTGCAGAAGCTGGAGGGGAAAATAGAAGCCTGGCCATGTTTGTGTGGTTTTGGGTGAGTTGTATGTGTCTTGTCCCCCCAATCTCTCTCCTTACCCCATTTAAACTGTCAAGCCCACTTCACCCTGGGAATAACAGTGACAATGAAAACTGGCTGGCAAAGGAAGGGCATTTGTAGCATGGTTTGAAATGGCAGTCTTGTGTTTTTTTCAAAGGGAGATGCAAAATTGATGCTTCTGGTGGCTTGAAGAGGGCATGATTTTCTTGTTCTGGAGAGGGGAGCTACTACTCAGAAATACTCTGGCTGGAGGGGTAAGGGATGGTCTGCAAGACATGACGGAGCTGTCAGGCTACAACACGGATGACTAGGCATGAGAAGAAGCACCAAAGCAGTGAGTAGCGGGAGAGGTAGAGTTGCCTTGAAGTGATAGGAATAGGGAAATTTTCTAGCCCAATCCAGCCAGAAAGAGTGTTCCGCTTCATAAAAGAAAAACAATCTCCTGCGTATCTGTAGCTGTGCTTTCCTCCTTTGCTGGCATCTCTGATAAAGCTCCAGCCAGGGCCAGGCTTACTTTATTGCAGCACTTTCTGGTGGAATTCAGATTTCATCTTGGGGTGCACCCAGGGCCAGGGCTGTGGTGGGTACCTGATGTCAGAAGGCCCCCAATGAACCTTGAATGGGGAAGGAGAGGTGTCCTCTTGTGGACACAGTTGCCAAAATATTACCAGCCTCAAATCTTTTTTCGTTTTGTAAGCTCCCAACAACAAAAGTGGCATTGTGCTGCACATCATCCTACTTGGCATGCCCTTTCTGGGCACCCAGAAAAACATTGCTTGAGCTAAGAAGGTGTAGTCCCCATGTAGGATGTTTCCAGTTTCACTGAAGGATAGAACTGAAGCCCCCCAAACAATTGCTGTTGCAGACTCAGCGCTGAAAGTTTGGAGAGCCCGAGACCCGGGGATGCTCCACTGCAGATAGCAGTTTCCTTGTGCCACCTTGTGGAGACCAGAGAAAAATACAGGCAGCAAGCACAGGACGCCGGCCCCATGAAAAGGGACTTTTTATAATAAAAAGGGTTGTTGCTTTGCAAAAGTATCTCTCTTTCTGCTGCTCCCCAGCCAAGCTCTCAGATTTCTGATCTGTACATTAACCCCAAGAGAAATCTCCATACTTAATGCTCATTTTGATGCCTTGTCATTCACTCTCTCCTGGTTGCCAGCCCAGCAGTGAGAATAGCTGTCTGTCAAGTATATTAACTCCTCCATCACCTCAAATGATACCTCAAGGCTGGAGATGTTTGCCTCAGCTCTGGATGCTGAAGACCCCCGTTACTCTGTTCAGAGAAAGAAAATTTGTGCCATGATTCAAAGCTGGAAGCATCCAAAGCATCACTTAAAAATGCTCTGGGCCAGGAGCACAGTGTTCATAACCCACATTGAGCACCACCAAACAGCTCTGCCTGCCTTCTTCCTATCAACCACTATCTCCTTTCTAGAAGACCTCTCTAGAAACCTGTGCTTTGCAATCTCAGGCAGCCAAAACCTCTAGCAATATGACACCCAGGAGCAGCTTATCCTGCCCTCCTGAGCTCAGGCACATTTTGTGTGCTCCACTGCCCTATCTTGGAGACAAAATACTGGGATTTTTGTGGATAACTGAAGACACTGAGTATTTCTCTTTCATAAACAAGTTTTTCACAGCTCTCTTGCCAGGTACTCTCAAGGGAGAGGTGTCCTCCCCACCCTCCCAAAAGCTTAAACTACAGAAAAGAAACAAACACCATACATATCTAACAACCCCTCATATTTTTTTTTACCTTTGGAAAGCTCTCTCAGCCTCTAGGGAGGGCTAACAATTGCCTTTTTCTCCTCCCTGTTCCTTCTCTTGGTAGAAAAGGAAAATCCTAACTGCTGTCCCATGACCGGTGAAGTCCAGCCAGGGCTGGCCTCTTACAGGGGGGAAAAAAACCAAATCTCCTCCTCTCTCTCTGGTATTCCTCATCCTAGTTGAACACAGGCCAAACTGGCATTTCTGTGAAGAGTTTCGGGTCATTTATGAAAAAATTGCTCCTGATGTTAAATATAAAAGAAGATTTTATGCTTGTTTGCTGTAGATCTAGACTGCCCTGCAGCACCCTCCTTTAAAATAACCCATGCTCTCCCCAAGTTTAAAACCTTATAGCCAACTTTGTTTTGACTCCTGTGGGCCACCAGTTTGTGATGGAAATACTTAGTTGGATGGGAAGAAAGGAATGCTTTCCCCTTCGCTTTGTGCCATTGACCTCTTTGGACTTGTCCTTTGGAGTGAGAGCCTGTGGGGACTGACATAATTTCCCACCCTATGTGTGCATAGCACTCTTCACAGCCTTGACTCAAGACAATGCTCCTGGGCTCCACCAAAGCACAGCTGGGGGAAACTGTTGTCTCTGAGGCATTCCTCAATATAGGACCTTGTATCTCTGTAGCCATATAGGTCAGCTTAAAGCCACGTAATACACCCCAAGCCCCAAAAACCTCACAAAAGCCAGCAACCTTTGGGAGCTGTTGGACACAGAGGTGGCCTCTGAACACTGTCTGAGCTTGTTCCCTTTGGTGGGGGTTTTATCCAGCTTCCAAGATGATGCATCCCCCTGCCAGGTATCCAGTTACTGCATCATCTTGCCTGAAACAGTCCTCCTGCTGTTAAGGCATCGTCCAGATCAGCCCTTCTAGGGAGGTGAAGTCTCAGTGCCCTGCAGACATTCCTGCTGCCTGCTCCAATACACAAATCTTGGCGGAGGGGGGGTGGGATTATTTCACATACAACGGCTTTTAATTCAGCCTGTGAGTGTCTAATTTGATCCAGGGACTCGCAGAGCAGAGAACTGGCAAAACTAGATGAACAGATGTTTTTTGAGGAGGCCTGCACTCCTCTGTGGCACAGTGAGACGGATGTTAGTGGCAGCCTGCTTGAGAATATAGATCAATAGAGAAATTAGTGAGAACATGCTGCTGTCAGCAGGAGCAATGTACATGTTGTACTCTGTACATCACTGCACGTTCACGCTCCACCAAAGCCTCCCTGCTGCAGAGCAGAGGAGGAGGTCAAATTACTGAACCATTGCTTCAGATCCACAAAAATCCTTTGGTGTTAGCTCCACAGCAGTTTGCTCTCTGCCCCAGAACTCTCCCTTGATCTGGGGGTACCAGCTGGTATTTTTATGCCTGTTCAATGCCAGGTTTTAGAGTTTAAGAGGGAGCAGGGCACTCTGCAAGGCTGTTGTGGTATCCTGAACTGGACCATGAGCTGTCATACAGTAGATCTCCTTGGCCTGGGCATTATGTAAATGCCCTGCCAGAGCTCATTTTTTGGCACATATGCACAAACTTGGGGAAAACAGCAATTTGGAGAAACTGATGGAGAGCCTTGGATCCCAGTGCTGCAGCCTGGGCTGTGCTTTTGGAGCATACAGCCTTTTTCTTCTTGCTTGAGCCACCAACGTGCATGCCCTGCACTGTAGAGGTCTTCAGCAAAAAACAGGTTATAAGGTACAGTCTGATCATATATTCACCCCCAGGAGAGCTCTGGCAAAGCCAGCCATTACTAGGTCGATCCTTACATCATTAGCATCCAATATGGTGTCGTCACCGGCAAAGGTGCCCTCACTGAAGTAGAAGGTTAGGGGCAGCCCAGTGGAGGTGGTACTGAGACCAGCACAAGAAGCTGGCACAGGTCGGGTGTACGGAGGAATTTAACCTCCTTCCTTGACAACCCATCAGCAGGGGGCTTGTCCTACCTCCACCCAGAGATACCTGCAAGTTACTTTAATTTTCTCCATGTTTGTCTTAAACACGATTTTGGGTTAGAAAGAGCCATGCATAAAGGATTAAGCCATAGCCTGCCAGCAGCATTTTGTTCATAGTGGATAATGTTTCCCTTTCAGGCAAAAAAGGGACCACAATCACCCAATACATAGTACAATTATTTTCTGGCTGGTGACCCCTTCACCTCGAATCAGCACAGTGAGAAGGGTTTGGGATAGACACCCAAAATAAGGGTGCATTCACCTTGAGTGAGTAACGAAGTTGGCCCTGCCATGAAGCTTCCTCAAAGCTGGGTGTAACGACAAGCTCTGTTCATCTCCAAAGCCACTTCGTGGGGGGAGAGGCTGGGACAAGTTTAGCCACAGGTGTTCTGTCAGGTTTGAGCACAGCAAGAAATAGTGATTCTTGGAGCTAGAGGCAAGTACACGCTGCTGTAAGAGGCAATTTTTTCTATTTTTGAGTTTCCATCCCAGGTAGGGTAATGCATCTCTGGAGCCTTGAGTCTGAGGGCAATGAATGTATTTAGCTTTTACCTTCATACCTGACTCAGTCTAGAAATCATTTTGAGACAGCTGGTAACCTACCAGCATTTCACTTTCTTGAGAGGACTGACCAAAACTGTAACCCACCATGCACATGCTCCTCATTTCCCATACCTGTACATTCTCCTTGCAAACGAAGCAAAAGCTGGGGAAGTCCATCACTCCACTGTCCCTGCCACCACCTCTCTGTCAAACTGCTTCCATGTTGACAGCAGGTAACAAGAGAAATCTCATCCTCTGTGCAAGATGCTGCTGACATGAGACTCCACAAAGCAAAAACACGTGTCAATGGTGGCCAGGCTGCACATGAGTCTTTCTAATTCAAGAACAATAAGTTTGATGAATTGAGGAATCAAAGCTGCAAGTGCCAGAGGACAACAGCTGAGCTGTTTTTGCAGCTAAATTTACTGTGAAGACAAGGAGAAAGCCTAATGCAGAATAACTGTGAATTGATAGAGGAAACCAATGAAAAAAATGCTGGTGTTTGTGGGTGATGCATCTATTTCCTTTCTGTTTGGAGGACCAGAGACACCTGAGTGTTAGATAAAGCAGGAAAATTGACACAGACTAAAGCAAGAAGATCCAAACTTTGGGATCTACTACCAAAGAGGAAGATGAGCTTGTCGGTAGGCAGCTTCCAGTCTCACAAGAGCTGGTGCACACTGGTGCATCCCACAGAGGTAAAGCTGGGCTTTGAGCTGGACCATCAGTTATCTCAGATACAAGACCTTGCCCTGGAACATAGCTGCCTTGCAGGTCTGCAGTGTTTTATATCTTTACAAAGTCCAGAAATTGTTTGAAGTAGTGGCTTTTTGTGCTGAGCAAGTCTCTGCTGATCCAGTATTTACCAGAAGGTTTGATAAAGAAAGGGTGTTTAAGATGGAGAACGCTTGCTAACCCACCTCATTTATCAAAATGGAAAGGCAGAGTTTTGACAGCTCCATCTTTTTACTGAAACAACTGAAACAACACATTACCTGGTGAAAGGAGGACAGCCCCCAGCAAATTCTCCTCCTGTACAGCTCCATGTCATCCCCACTTTGAAAATTCACACTAAAACCATCTCTGCCTGAAGATAGCCTGAGACTGGGACAAGATCATGGAGGTTATGTGCATTTGGAGGGGGTTGAGTTAGACTACTTGCTCACAAAAAGATAAAACACTCCCTGTGAAAGCTTGATCAGCCTTGATATGCTCAAAAACTCCAGCATCTTAGCTCTGAAGAGTAGACAGAGATGGAAGGACCAGTTCTGGGCTGGATTCCACTGTTGCTGAGGGAAAGCTTGCCTTTGTGGGCAAATCCTTGGTCTGATGGCACAGAGTAGTTTGGGAGCAAGAAATTAGGAGAGAGCATCATCTACCACAGCCTCCCCTTCTACAGACAACCTCCTTTAGGAGTGGTGACGTGCCATCCCAGAGGGGAAGGACCTGTGTGCTTGGACATGTTATTTATGGACCACAGGGAACCTGAACAATTCCATCCATCAGGCTTTGCTGGCACTCAGACTCACTCCTCCTGAGTTTTAGTTGCGTATATGCTCGGTCCCACAAAACTCAGCCTAATTCCAACTTTCTTGTAGTTGACAAGTACCTGGCTGCTAGGTAGTGCAGGGATTTTTTAAGGACAAGCACTCTGTTCTTCTGCCTTGAGGAAATGATGAGATTTTCACGTGTCCCTGCTGCAGAATGAATGAATGAGGCATTTGATGGAAGATGCATTAGTAAGGCTGGCACGCCTGCTGGTTCTGGGTTTTATAAGGAGCACTGAAGGCTTTTTTTCCACTTGTTTCTGCCATGAGCGGTTGGAAAGGGGGATAAATAGCAACAGTAACCACACAAAGCTGTCCCCACCTCTTCCTGCCCTAGGATGGGTTGATCTTTCACATCCAGGGACATCTCCAACCCAGGGCTACAGCAGGGCCTTGGCAGAAGGAGGTGATTACCCAAAGAGATGCCTACATCTGGGGAAAGGTTCAGTGCTGCAGAGGTTGCCCAGTAACTGGGAGACGTTTCCAGCTGCAGCAAGGAGGATAATAACCTCCTAAGCCTCGACAGCTAATGTTTGCTCCCCAAAACTGAGCTGTAGGACAAAAACTCCTCAAGACTCAGTTCCTCCTTTGGCTGTGCAAAACTAGCCTGGCTTCCTCAGCGGGGAAAAAAAAATTAAAATGAAACAACAAACAACAAATCCACCTGCCAAGCATACAGACTTCAGCAAAACAGCATTCTTCTCCTCAGGCAAATAATTAATTAAAGCTTTCTTTTTACCCAGTGTACCCAGATTTTAAGTGGGGCTTATATCTGGTCATTTATGCAGCTTTATCAGATTGATTTTGTTTTTTTTCCAACCCTATCAGACCTTAATTTGATATTGAAGTCAATTCCACTTACTTACCAGTTTGCATTAGATTGTGTGAGTAACCTGACAGTGCTAAGGAACTGATACTTGCTCAAAGAAAAACTATCTGGCTAAAGGCTGAGGTTGTGCCTGCATCTCTGATGAGGTTCAAGCAGAAAGATATGTTGCTTTGAAAATTGCCAAGGCTAGCCAAAAATGCACTTATGCTTTAGTTGAGTTTCTAGATGGATTTGGGCAAAGGCCTTAGCTTTTAGCTTCCACAGGAGTTCCAGTCATTTGAAGGGGAAAATTCAACATTTCCCAAACTGATGCCTCATCAGCTCTAACCGAAACAGTGAATGGCACTGTGGAAACAACAGTTTTTACCTCCTTGTTAGAAACTCGGTACCTCCAGATGCCCCAGACAAACATCTCAAGCACAAGTTGTTCCATATGCTTGGTGCAAATCACAGGCAAGCCCCTGAGGAGTAAATACATACTGACCGCATACATGCTATTTCCTGGGTTTTTTTTTCACTGCTAATTCCAAACAAAACTGCTATGATGTCGACATGCTGTTTATATCAGCTCCCAGTCAAATGACAGGATGTTTATAAGGGAGAGAGCAAGACTCTGTAGCCTGGACCCCTGTGCTCACAGAGCCGGGGACAGCAAGGATCCCCCCATGGAGGAGAACAGGTGAAACAAGTGCATCCCACCCTGGGGGACCTTTAGCAACATCAAGGACAGGATGAAACACAATGTGAGGATGCTCAGTAACTAACACTACTTTTTGTTATCACTGGGAAATATGGTGCCACCCTCCATGTTGCAGCAGATCTGTGGCGCCCTGGGGAGTAGCAGCCACCTCTTTGCCAACCTCTCCAGACTTTGCTGCCAGCACCCTGCCAGCTCCTGCCTACTTACACTCTCAGAAAAGAAAATACATGTCCTATTAATATAGGCCCAAGAGACAAGAGAGAGACTACCAGGTGCGGGATGAAGCCAAAGGAATTAAGCCCAGAGAGGAATACAAGAAGCTGTATGATGTGAGAAATGAAGAGGGGAATGGGGATCCAACCTCAAATCCACAGGATGAGCTTGAGCAAAATGTGGGGATTTTTTCTCCCCTTAATTCACAGCTCTTTTCAATTTAGGGGAGTGGGACAATTTTCATAACTAAATTAAGCCTGTTTAACCTAGGACTGCTTCCAAAGATTAAAAAGAAGCAGTGTTTCTGGCAGATCACCTGGCAGAAAAACATGGTGAGATCTGATTAAGGACCTGGTGCCCTAGAGAAGTCGCAGCAGTCCTGGTAAGCTTGAGCTATGGGTGACAATCCCTGTGTGGTATTTCAGACTCCAGCATTGCTGCTCCTCTGGCTTTGTTCTCACCTTGCCTGCAAGCAAGAGCTGTTTGTGGAAAGCTCTATTTATCATGGAAAAACCCACATCAGCAAGGTAAAAATATATATTCTTATTACTTTAATAGGATGTCCTGGTTCCAGCAGGGATAGTGTTAATTATCCCCAGGATTTAGCAAGGACACAGGTATTCCATAGCCATGCACAAATACAGGTTGGGCAGAGAATGGCTGGAGAGAACCCTGAGATGAAGGACTTGGAAGTGCTCGTGGATGGGAAGCTCACCATGAGCCAACGGTGTGTGCTGGCAGCCTGGTTATCTCCCCACATCCTGGGCTGCATCAAAAGAAATGTGGCCAGCAGGTCAAGGGAGGTGATTCTGTTCTCATGGGACCCCACCTGGAGTACTGCATCTACCTCCAGAGTCCTCAGCATAAGAAGGACATGGACCTGTTGGAAGGGTCGTGAAAGGGCTGGAGCACTTCTCCTATAAGGAAAGGCTGAGAGTTGGGGTTGTTCAGTCTGGAGAAAAGGCAGCTCAGGGGAGACCTTACAACAGCCTTCCAGTACCTAAAGGGAGCCTACAGGAGAGATGGGGAGGGACTCTTTATCAGGGACTGTAGCAATAGGAGGAGGGCTAATGGTTTTAAATTGAAAGAGGAGAGATTTAGATTAGATACAGGAAATTCTTTACTGTGAGGGCAGTGAGACACTGGAACAGGTTGCCTGGAGAAGTTGTGGATGCCCCATCCCTGGAAATGTTCAAGACCGGGATGGATGGGGCTTTGAGCAACCTGGTCTGGCGGGAGGTGTCCCCTACCCATGGCAGGGAGGTTGGAACTCTATGATCTTTAAGGTCCCTTCCAACTCTAACCATTCTATGATTTTATGTGAGCCAAGCCCAATCTATATCTGGGAGGTGGTGGGGCCTAAAAGTTGCTGCTTGGGAGTGGGCTGGGGATCTTAGGTGCTGTCAGTGAGTGGTGGTATCCTAATCATGTTTGTATATTACTGTTATTGTTTTCTTTTTCCCCTTGCTGTTCTGTTAAACTGCCTTTGTCCCAACCCACAAGTTTTGCCTTTTTCTTCTGATTCTTCCCTCACATCTCAGGGGTGGCCACAGAGAGTAGCTGCATGGATTCTTATTGCTGTCTGGGCTAAACCATGACATAGAGAACGCTAACAAGAACTTACTCTGCGGGGAATGGGATATATGGTACATTAGCACAAAGCTTTTCAGTTCCAGTGCTGGCCTCTCCCTCTTAGCATAATGCACAATTTTTTCTTTTTATCACTGGTGCACAATGATCACAGGCTTCCAACGAACTGTCTACAGCAAACCATCAGATCTTCTCCGCTCTGTATCTTCCCAACTAACATAACACTCATTCATGGGTATAAATAATTCCCTATAATTTCTCTTTGACTCACCTGCCATTACATCACCTCGCCTGTGTGGGCAGTGAGTATTTCTGCCTTCTTCCCAACTCCAGCTTTTTTCAAGCCACCTCACTTCTCTCCCTGGTTATTAGTAACAGTCGTTTCCATCACAAAATGAGAAATTTTATTGAACTGTTGAAATTGAGCCCTTTTCAAACAGCTTTTTATGCAACACACAAGACTTTGAAGTTGCCACATGACATAAAATCATAAATGGTTGGAGCTGGAACGGACCTTAAAGATCGTCGAGTTCCAACCCCCCTGCCATGGGCAGGGACACCTTCCACTAGAGCAGGTTGCTCAAAGCCCCATCCAGCCTGGCCTTGAACACCTCCAGGGATGGAGCATCCACAGCGCCTCTTAGCAACCTGTGCCAGGGTCTCACCACCCTCATAATGAAATTTTTTTTCCCTAATATTTAATCTAAATCTATCCTTTTTTGGTTTAAAACCATTACTCCTCATCCTAACACTACGCTCCCTGATGGAGGCCAAGACTTTGAAAGATTTTTCAGTCTCCTTCTGCAAGACATCACCTGGAAGTATCTAATGCAAGAAAACAGGAGTGACACAAAGCAATGGTGAGGTCTGTGTTGGCTAAATCTCATCTCACACATGCTCCTCAAGTTGTCTTTCATTCTGAAAAAGAGCTCAGCTTGCATCTTTCCTAGAAGCTGAGCGTCACGGTTCACATTACAGTTTACTGACCTGCAAGCTGTGTGTGTTTTGTTTGAAGGGAAAATATTCACATTATTTACATATTTGAGAGTAGTTTGTTCCTTGTCATTGCAATGCTGGAAAGCTCTTCCAGCCAAAGGGCTTTCTGAGGGACGCAGTTGGTCAGGGGTCCGAATTTCTTCATTTGAGTTTCTATCTCCTAAACGCCATATAAATGCAGATTAAGAGTATGTCCACTGAGATAATACATGCAGCCCTGGTGTAGGTTTGCTTTTACTGCTTCTTCTGGAGTTAGCCTGTTGCTGTGATTCATTAGGAATTAGCCTCAGCTGGAAATGTTGCAGTAAAAAAGGCAACCTTTTAAGAAATCACTGATTTATCAAAAGCAAAGCATTTTCTAGCATACAGAGAAATTTCAAAGAGCTTTGACTTGGGAAATAAAAAAACCACAGAGTAATACATTTCCAGTAACTCTGATAAAAATATGTATTAATAAATAACAATATTAAGAAAAATAACTCCTAAAAGCCCCACTAGGTGAAGCTTTTATTTCACCTTTGGTTTTAAATGATAACACTTAAGAGGGAAGAAAAGAAGGAAACCACTTTTCAATTAACCTTAAGCAATTTCTTCTCCCGGGAAGGGCTTTTACTCCAGTCACATGGGAGACACTCAGATGTCCAGTTTCATTCTTAAGGCTTTTCCTGCTATTCCTTTTCAAAATTCTAGGAAGCAAAAGACCCCAAACTGTGCCCAGCTCTGTAACACAGCTCTTTTCCCTGCAGGAGTTGCACTGATCCCCATTTTTTGCCCTTCACATAAGCTAGGGAGGCAAGCCCCAGTATCTTAAAGATAAGGAGCTGAGACAGAGCTGAGGAATTACCTGTAATCATACAGCTGGTGGCAGAGAGATCATCAGCACTACATTGATGAATGCAGTAATATCCAACCCACCAACCTGTGCTGGGGCACAAACCTCCCTCCCCTAATGCCAACTAGGGTATGTGCTCTTGATTGCAATTAAGCCTGATTTGCACCCAGGTTGTTGGGATGCTCATAGCATTCCCAAGGTTTTCTTAAGCCCCCTCTTAGTGCAGCCTGCCTTGAACCCACTATCACAACTTCATTCTCAAGGATGAGAGGGGGATTTTGCAGTGGTGTTTTAATTTCTTTGCCAGTGGCTTTTCTTTTGCCTTAATTCCAACCCTGGCTTGCCCAGTTTGCTCTCTCCCCACCCTGTCTGCATGCCCTAGAGATGCTCCTGCCCCTGTCTGTTTCAAAGTAGAGCATGGTATCAGAAGTGGCATAAAACCACCAGGAGACATTTGTGCAGAGGCAGATAGAAAGTGTGGGAGAAAACCAGGACCAAATTTCAGAAAATATTTCCTGGCCCACTTCCTAACCATGGTGCTGGTGGTAGGGGAAGTATTTGGACAAAAGCAACAGCAAATCCTTTGGAACTAATGAAAACCATCTCTTGTGACCAAAATGAAAATGTAATCTGCAGCCCTGCCCTTGTTCTGGCAAAGCAGCTCTTTGTCCTGCTTTGCAAGCAGGAGAAAGAGCTTCTTCATTGCAACAGGGGTGTGAGGGCCTCAATCAATCTTCTGTGCTCTGGCAGATGATGGAAAAATAACAGAACAACCTTTGGTTTCAGTGGTATCCACTCATTTCAGAGTAAGCAGCTGCCCTATCTTGCAGGAGCAGGTTTTAACCGAGGTATAGAAGGGGACTGTGGGTTTGGTGGATGGCTGAGGATCCCCCGGAGGAAAGCCAGCAGATGGTGCTCAAGGACGGAGCCAAGGCAGGATGTTCCTGGGTGTCTTCACCCTTATGTGACCTGGAGCCAGCCGCTTTGAAATACAACAGGGGAAACCCACACAACGTTTCTTAAATTGGGGGTGGAAACGGCCCAGCTGAAGTGAAACCACATTCAGGACAGAACTGCAAAATTTCACCACTGTCTGCCAGTTTCAATGATTTTTTTTTTTTAATAAGGGTCCCAGGCTGAGACCCTTATCCCAGGGATGGGAGGACATCAAGGTGCCCTTTGCATTGGGGGAAGGAAAGAGCACACAGAGCTTTTTGTATCGTGGGTGGAAAGAGGATTCCTCAAAATGCTCTTCCTGACTCATANCCAAACTTAGTTCCAGCTGTCTCTAGAAATTACCAAGGCAATCTGATTCAGTCTTTTACTAATTATCAGAGAGGGTTTGTCTAGTGTCTGGGGATGTAAAGATGTCACACCTTCCCCTGGGGTTTTACCCACACCTGGAACATCGCAGCAGCTGGAGCAGGGACCTGCCCAGGTTCCTTGTTCCTGCTGTGGTGGATGGGGACCGCTTTGCTGGGGGTCATGAACACAAAGGTAGGAGGAGAAAAAAATAATAACCCCACCTCAAAACACTCTCAACCTCCTGGCTGGCTGCTCTCCCCCTGTGTACTCACTACAAAGTCCCTTTTTGAAAAGGAAAACCTTTCTTCGTTAACAGTCATAAAGGCAGTCAGATGAGAATTTGAGACCTCTCATAGTCTCATTTAATTGTTGGAGCACTTGGTAAAAGTGACTTCAATATTAAAACCATATTAAGACAAACTGCATCGCAAAAAGAATAAGCTCTAACTTTCAAGTGAAATATATTTTCAATGAGCTTTGATAAGCAAACACTGCAGATCATATACTTTTCCCCAATATTGTTACATTATTTATCTCCCGTCCTCTATCTTGGCTGTTTTTCACTACTGTTCTGGGACACCTGGAGCTTTTGTGTGTTTTGTTCTTCTTGGTTTTGCCAGTCAATTAAAAATGTTTTTCTGTGTTCCTTCATTGCCACACAGAAAACCTGGTTTTTGAAGGTTATCTGAACTAACGGCAATACAGAACTCAGATGCCATTGGGCTCGTAGGACCAAAGCATACTGTTTTCCACTGGTGGTGGCAAACTGGAACCGCTGGACCCAACTTGGTGAATGTAATTCTTGCTGAGTGTGTCATACAGGTGACAGTAGGGCTGAGATGTGCAGGACAGGAGATAGCCTGAGAACCAAAAGGCCAGAAACAATGCAGGGCAGTACACTGCCTGTGCCTGACTGTTCAGTAGGAAGCTGGCAATGGTGTGAGAGCACTCATGGCCATGTGCTGCTGCTTTTTGAGGTTGTCCTGGTGCCATTGCAGCATACCAGTTGGGCTTTTCCTCTCACAACCAAATTTAGAAGGAAGATAATTTGGTTTGGACACTTTTGCCAGCAAACCCCCTCACCCATCTTGGCCACTGTTATGCCTTTGTCATTGCTTTCCAATGGAACTTGTTTCCTCTATCTCCTGTTCATCTGCCTGCTAACACTTAGTGAGGAGCTGCATCTCCATTTGCCAGGCACATTTATTATTTGGGAACACTGTGCCTTTCAGCTATGTTGGGGGGATGAGACGTGACACCCTGCTTGCTTTTGGGCATGAAGCTGGAGATGTTTGCACTGGATCCCTCTGCGAGGCTGGCGCTCCTTCTCTGTAAGCGCCAAGCCAAGCATCATTTCTAAAAAGAGCTATTGCATCAGTTCAAGGGCTCAGCACTTTCCTGAAGCATTCCAGCTATTTCTTCATGTGGGTAGTCTCTCAAACAGCACAAAACCTAGAGCAAACATAATAAATCCTCATTTGAAATGAAGAGAATTTGACTATTTAATTCCAGTGACACCATCTCAGTTCCAGCCCTATATGAAACCAAACAAGGGCAAGAGATGAGAATTAATGTTTCCATACCATTATTTCTTGGAAAACATGACCCAGTTCAGACTGAACTATTTAACTTTGGCCAGTGACACGCTATCGCTCAAGGCAGAGAAATAAAACTAGCCCCCCAGATCTGCTGGGTAGGTTCTACATAATAAAAGGTTAAAGGTAGTTTTTATTTCAAAGCACATAGGTTTTGGGGGAAAAAAAAAAAAAGTATCACCAGTCATCAGCTTTGAAACTTCACCTGAAAGTCTTCACTAGGCTATATATATTAAGATATTTATCCTTATGCTAAGGAGCTAACTTACATTTATAAGTTATGCTATAACATAGTCGCCCCCCCCCACTTCTTCCACCCCATCTTGAGAGGTAAAAATACCATGTTACACATAAATAGGAAACTGCATTAAGGAGATACTGTCTCCTGCTGTGCTGATGTTCATAACTTTTCAGGAGAGAAGCTGAGCTTTCTGCAGCCTTGAGCATCTCCAAATGGAGCTGTGCTGGAGCCCTGCGTAACTTGGTATAGCTCTTGGCACATCCTGATTCCTGCAAACATCCAAGTCCAGCCCTTTCTGACCAAAAGGCATAGTTAAATCAGCTCCTGTAACCCTGCATGGCTTTTTTTTAAATTTTTTTTTTTTCTTCTTGCTGATAATAGGCAGAAACG
>VZRU01017829.1:10636-77047 GCA_013398155.1 Pedionomus torquatus | reverse complement strand
TGCAAAGCCGGATCGCCCGGCCCCTCGGCACTCCCGCGCTAGCTGCCTCCTCCGGCCTCACTCAGACCCGCGGCAGCTGTCTTGCAGGCACCAGCACACCCCCATTTCCCTCACCCCACCAGTGCTTGCACCCTGCCAAGCAAGGTGTGCAGGGACTGGGAAGGCTGAGCAGGACCAGCACACCATGAAGCAAGGGTGAGAGGTGCTTCAGAGTGGAAAATCCTGGAACAGACAACTTTTTGGGGGGTTCGCTCAGGGGTAAGTGTTGCTTTCCACACGGGAACCCTTAGCCAGGGCTCATCAGCTGTTGTGCTACATTTCCTCTCTTCAGCAGGGTGTTTGGGGAGTTTTCGAGGAATTTTAGACAAAACCAATGCTATGTGCAGAGCAGTGTCCTCAGAGGAAAGCGACCCCCAGGCTTGCATTACGCTTGGAAAAGCAGAGTGATGCTGCCAGTTTGCTCACACCTGGAGCTTCCTCCCTGATCCAATGCACCACAGGTGCATGGGGACACTTCTAGCCCCACTAGTGCAAGAGAATGAAATTCATTCAAAGACAATGAGTAGAGTATTTCCCCTGCTGCTGTTGCAGGATGGTGTTTGCCTTTGATACCCTGAGATCACTGCAGCAGCAGCAACTTGGTGGGATGTGACCGGGATGCCCTGGGAAGCAGTGGGGTGGGTGCATGTAGTGGTTTGAGAAGCTGCTTGGGCATAAGAAGATGATGAATGAATGGGACCCTGCAAGGAGTCTGTCTGGCTAAGATGCTGTCTCACTGCCCCTTTCCTGCTCCTGAAGCATGCTCCCAGGGCAGGGGGCTGTTTGGTAGCAGCTATCACCCCTCCTGCCTCAAGGCGAGGTAGCATAAACTGGCCAGAGCTGCTTGTCAGCCTGTCCACCCTACGCAAGTCTCACTGCTTGGAATGTCCTGGCTACTCCAGGGTGGAGTATCAGCACTATTGTTGCTGAAGAGACAATCCTCATCCTCTCATGTTCATCTGTGGAGAGAAAAGTGTCCCAAATAGCAGATATTTTTTCCCTAAGGGCTCTCCAGCTTTAGGTGGAGCCACCTCCCTTCTCCACAGTCCTCATCCCTGCTCCCTTCTGCCTTTCCCAGCCCTTTCCCTCCATAGCCCCAGTTGCCCTTAGAGCTCCCCAGGGCTTTGCACACAGCAATGCTCTTGCCGAGCTGGTGTCTATGACTAATCATGGAGACACCCTGCCACTGTCCCTCTTGGGTCAGCAAAGCCCTCCCTTCCCAACTGGAGTCTGGGGTGAAAAAGGATTGCAGCCAAATTGGTTTCCTGACCAGGCACAGGGGCCAAAACTATCTGGAGCGGAGGTGGCCAAAGCCACTCCAGTTCCAGTGGGTGCAATGGGAAACTCTCAGCTCATTTCTGTTTGCTGTGATGATTCATTTATGCTCTCAGGGGAGGAACACTGCATTTCTCAAGCTCCTGGCTTTACCCCATTACTTACTGGTTAAAAAAAAAAAACAAAAAAAAAAAACAAAAAACCCCCCAGTATTTATGGTTGGATAATTGCTGTGATTATATAGGGCTGCTTATGGGGCACAACCACCCAGTTTGAGAGCTTTGTGGAGGCCAGAGAGATGCCTCCAGCCAGAGGCTGTTTCAGGGAGCTTGGGAACTTCTCCAAAGTCATGTTGAAATGTGGCAGAGCAGAGACACAACTATGTTTAGTGGAAAAGGGAAAGGCTAGACGTTAATAAAGCCTTTAACACTGTTTTCCACAACATTCTCCTGGAGAAGCTGGCTGGTTATGGCTGGATGGAGTTAAATCCAGTCAGCAGCTGGTCACAAGTGCTGTTCCCGAGGGCTTGGAATTGGAGTCTGTTCTCTTTATTATCTTTATTGATGACCTGAGTGAGGGGATCAAGAGCACCCTCAATAAGTTTGCAGACAACACCAAGAGGGATGGAGTGTTGATCTGTTTCAGGGTAGGAATGCTCTAAAGAGGGTTATGGACAGGCTGGATAAATAGGCTGAGGCTAATGGTATGAGGTTAAACAAGGCCCACTCCTGGGTCCTACACTGGAGTCACAACAACCCCATGCAATGCTACAGGCCTGGTGAAGAGTGGCTGGAAACCTGTCCAGCAGAAAAGAACTGGGGAGTATTGGCCGATAGTATCCTGGCTTGTATTGGAAAGAGTGTGGCCAGCAAGACTCAGCACTGACGAGGCTGCACCTTGAATACAGTGTCCAGTTTTGGGTCCCTCACTATAGGAGGAACAGTGAGAAGCAGAAGCATGTTCAGAGAAGGGTAATGAGAACAAACCTGAAGGGTCCAGAGAACAAACCTTATGAGGAGCAGCTGAGGGAACTGAGATTGTTTAGCCTGGAGAACGTTATAGCTCTCTACAATTGCCTGAAAGGAGGTTGTGGAGGTGGGTGTTGTCCTCTTCTCACAAGCAATAAGATGAGAGGAAACAGCCTTAAGTTGCACCAAGGAAGGTTTAGATTGGATATTAGGAAAAATTTCTTCACTGAAAGGGTTATGAAGCATTATAACAGGCTGCCCAGGGAAGCGGTTGAGTCACCATCCCTGGAGGTATTAAAAAGATGTGCAGATGTGGTGCTGAGGAACGTAGTTTAGTGGTGGACTTGACAATGCTAGGCTAATGATTGAACTTGATAATCTTAAAGGTCTCTTGAACCAAAATGATTCTATGGACCTCCCTGCTGCCATCCTTTGACTTAGTAGTACCAGAGATATTGACACAGCTTCCAGAGCTCATCCACAACCTTATACCCCATGCCACCCTGGTCTTTACGGAGAGGTAGACCATAACCAAGGGTGTGATGGCATTTCTAACACAGGGCTGCATGCTTCCTCCTGCCTCCCCTTGTCATTCATTCATTCATTCATTCATTCATTCATTCATTCATTCATTCATTCATTCCCTTTCCATTTTTCAGCAGTCTACCCAGTTCCTTTCCTGGTTTTCAAACACCTTTGTAGTTTTTCATTCAAATGTATTAACTTTCTGTGATTTCAGGGTGAGTTAAACCAGCCTGCTTGACATTCTCACATGTCAAGGAGAAAAAAAATAATAATAAAAATGTTGTTCCTCTCCTAACTTTTGCTACGTGCCTGTCTGGGAACAGGAGGGAAGGGAACATCTTATTCCTTCCACAAGTGCAAAGTCGGGTAACTGCAGTCTTGCCAGCCTTGGACCATATTTTCAAATGCCTGGATGCATTTGATTTGTAACAAAGGGACGAACCTGAACTGTGTTGGGTGTGCATGGCAGCGGGGCTGGCTGCAGGTGGCATTGCATGCGTGCTCTCCACTGTGAATCACAGCCAGCCTTACCGCTCCTCATGCCCATCACTTTTTCCGCCTTTTAAAGTGATCTGTGTTCCACATTAAGGAGCAGATTTGTTTGGGTGGAGAGGCACTGGGAGGCTTAGGTTACTATACATAAAGAGTCATTGATCTTTGAGGGAGTTTCCTTTTTTTTTTTTAAGCAAATACTCCCTTTCCTCTTATTAACTATGCTATTTTAGTCTCAGTCTTCAGATGAAGAGAAATGAATATGATTCATATTAAACACTAGCACCCACGGAACTTGCGTAGGTAGGATATAAATGCTTTGCTCAATGCCGGTTTTCAAAAACCAGAAAGATTTTCCATCCTTTTAAGCTTGTTTGCTTTTAATGCTCAGGTCTGCCTTTGTAGGAAGAAATGTTTTCAGGAGCAGCCCTCAACCCAACATGCCTCACCTTCCCAGTGCCATCAATGCCAGATGGCAGCAACATTGACAGAAAGCCTTCAAAAGAGCTGGTGCAAATTGAAATGGCTCCATTCAATTCCTTGAAGCTGTGAATAAATTCTGAATCTGTCCCATACAGCTACAGTGTCTAGAAATCTCCTTGTCTCTCTGGAGGCTGTGTGGCCTCATAATACTTTGTGCTGTATGATGAAGAGATGGCCAGGTGCCTAGAGACTTGGGAGGCTTATGTCCCTTTTCAAAGGTGACTGAGCTATTTCACAGGAAGAAGTTATGACATTCAGCACCGAGGTGTCCAAATCACTGCTAGGAGTGGCTTCTGGCTAATGTTTTCCCCAGCTCAGAGCTCTTAACAGTGCAGAGAAATTTAGGGTGGGATTTATCCAGCCGAGAGAGGAGCATGCATCACCTCCAGGGGGCCACCTGTGCTATTATGGTTCCACATGAGGATTACAGGACCTGTTCCTCCTCCCTGTTTGCTCCATCCCACTGCTGGGACTGCAAATAGTTGCTCTGGGTTGCCGGTGGCCACTTTCAACCTGCTGGCAAGACTTACAGCGGCTTCATGGCCTCACTGCTGCCTCCCATGGATGTGCATATAGCAAACAGCCAAGTCAAGGGTATTTCAGGCTGAGCAGTTTGGTTGGGATAGGGGTGATGATGAGGTGTGGGGAGATGCTCATGAAGCAAACACAGACGAAGACAGAGGTCCCTCGATTTTGACCCTGACATCCCCATGAAGCAATTTTTTTAGAGGGTTCCAAGGATGTTCACAGGATCTCATTTCCAGGACAATGCTTTCACCTCCCTTTGCTCCTGCCTGTTCCCCTTGAAGAAAAGGTGATAGGATCAAGGTGCAAATCCACATCTTTCTCCCAGCACAAGATGACACACCCCACAAGCAAAGGGAATTTAGGGACATAATTGCTTTGCAGACTTCTATTCAAGCTATTTTTGAGGGATGCCCCCTGGGGCCAGGCAGGACAATTGGACCACATGTGCTTTGGTTAAGGGCAATGAGACTTACCAAAGGTCCCTGGCCTTGCAAAGCTGCACAGGCTTTGCCAGGGCCAAGCCCAAACCCAGGTCATTTGTACCCAGAAGAGCATGAAAATCAAGGCTCTGCCTACCACACTTGCTTTGGGTCTTCTGTCTTTTCCCAAAGGCTGCTCACTTCCCTGCAGCAACAACACTGTCACGGGCAAGGAGAGCTGATGAGAACAGATTTCACAAATAAATGGCTAGTTTGGGATTTCCTGGTTATCACACCCCAAGAATCCATTCTGTCCAGCTCATTTAGCCTTGAGGAAAACTATCAGGCAACTACAAAACACCAGTACAGAAAACTCTTCTGATAATTTGAGGTGTGTTATCTGATTGCTTCCTCTTACACTCCAGTGATATAGATGGCATCATTGCCTGGAGCACTGCTCAGCTAGGAGTTCAGATTTGAGAGGTTTTTTGCATCAATGTAAATTATTCCCTCTGTCTGCCATAGCACCCATCCATATCTATGCATGACGCATCACATTTCTATTCGCACCAAAGCTATATACTTTCCCCTCCCTCTTAAAGTCAGCCAGCCCAGCTGAGAGGCACATGTAATGAATCAATGATATGTAACAGCTGTAGCAGTTTTCCCCTGCCTTTTATGTTTTGCTTTTTTAAGTCTATTCATCTGCTTTGCACTTTTACAGATTTTATTTTAACTACGCTTTAGTGAAAAAACTCACCCAAATGATTGATTGCTTAGAAAATGAACTTAAAACAGCCACTCAAATAAAAAAAAAATATGTAAAGCGTCAGATTTTATGCACAGAGAAGTATGAAATAAGAAAAAAATAGCTGCTGGGAAAATATTTAAGGAAATCATTGTGTTAGTGGTAGAAATGATTGCTTTTTGAAAGTATTATTACTAACAGATGTATATCCTCTGATGAAATGTAATATTAAGAGGTCACCACACACTATCTCTATGCTGACTTAAGACCTTCAGATAATGAAGATTACACAAATTAATCTTCAAGCATGTGAATTATTAAGAGACTGACTCCCCAGGTTTTGGTGCTAATTCGTAACAGGTCAGGAAAACGCTTTCCTTTTCTAAAGGCATTCAGTAATCAGCTTTTTCAGCATTTTTTCCAGCTTGCTGTGGTTATATCAAAAGCTCCAGTAGAGCTTCTACCCCTCTTCCCATGGCTGCAAGGAACTTCTCGTTAGAAAAAAAATGCAGGATGAAATTCCCTCGTTGAAAATAACAACAATCTGGGAGAGTAGAATTGCAAAACAGGTACTTGCCATAGTCAGGAATTAAAATGGATTAGCATAAAATCACATCCCCAGTTTTACCCTTCAGCCTCTGCAAGCTGGTGCCACTCCCAGCTTTTGTGACCAGTGGCAATTTGAGACACAAAACAAGAACACATTGAGCAAAGAAAGCTACTGGCTGTGCTTTACCAAGGCAAGCCAAGCAGGACCGACTTCCAAGCAATAAAAATTCCATCATTTACTGTCTTAAACCCACTTTTCTTACTGAGTCAGAGAGTTTCTGTTGGCTCAATTAAACCAGTTCTAAGCAGAGTCCTAGTTCAAAACTCTCCCTAGAAGTACATTAAATTTACAGAAAAGCTGCTGCCCTCACTTCAGCTTCTTCTCAAGTATCATCCCCAACAGGAAGATCATCTCCTCACCAGCCCTCTTCTATAAGCACCCAGCTTTTTGTCTTTTGCTAACAAGGTTACTGTGGAAGGGGGGATATACGGAAAAACCCTGATCAGGAGCAACTGTGGTTAAAGGCTACTCTTTTCCATAAGTTGTCAGTCTGTCTCTAAGAGACATCAGTCACCTCTTCCTTCAAGACTTTGCTGTTTCTTTCCTTCTAATAACTAATTTCAGCTCTTGTGATTTTAGGGAAGCATGATGCTAAAACTCATCTTGTGTTGAAGAAGTCCCTCTGCTTTCATATAACTAAAAATGCCACGATGGAGATCACAGAGAAAGCTAGAAATAGATCTGGAGGCCTCTTCAAGGCTAAAACAGAAAAGAAGGAGACCGAAAAGGACAATCAATATTTTATTGTTTGAAAAAGGTGTTGTATTTCCCAGCTGGCCAGATCAAATAAACCAAAGCTGAGACTGAGTGCTGTTTTAATACACTGTGATATCCAGGTTTATCTCATGGTGCCCCAAAGGCTGACTCATGACTTTCAGTTGTTTAGGCTTGCCAGGATAGAGGTTTACAAAATATAGCCAATGGCCTCTTTCCACAAGGCTCAGGGGCTGAACCATGGTCTAAAGGGACCTAATGGAGGTGGGCTGAGTTCCAGCTCTTCTTGTTTGAACATGGACTAGGCAATTCTTCAAAGGGTTTCAAGCTAAAGCAACCCTAAAGATGTACCTGTAGATCCACCTCTGAGTTTGGAAATCCCACTCAATGTGAAGCCCAGTTGCCCACCACTGCTATAGGGTCACAGGGGGCATGTTGCAAGCAGAGGAGCTTTCATAGCACTGCAGAGATTTGTTTTTCTCTTCTGCTGTGTATTGTGGCTGTAAACAGCCTCGTAAGTCTCTCTGCAGAGATACTTTGGTTAAAACAAACAAACAAACAAACAAAAAAAACCCAAAAAGCCCCAACCGTGCTTGCTTAAGTCCTATCATTCATTAGCTGGCAAGATGTTAATTTTCATTAGTTTATCTTGACTTTCTGTTTACCCCCAAATGTTGCAAATGTGGAGGGATGGGATGCCAGCAGCTAATAAACAGGATGATAGCATAACCTCCTGCGATTTGGAAAATAAATACTAGTATTTTTATGGCATACATTATTTTAACTGGCTGTTTTTCCATAGCGTATATTTTATTTCACATTTTTCATTCATTGCTAGCAGCATTTTTACTCCCAATGGATGCTGCAAGCCAAGATATCAAGAACCTTTCAGCTCTTCTATAAACCTCTTCTGCCCACAGAGCAGATGCTCCCAGTGGAGTTGGACGAGTGGTTTTCACAAGCTCAGTGCTTTTTTTTTTAAAAACCTCAGAGCTGGGACCTACGGACTTTTCTGCATTTGTGTCCTCAGGAGATGAACCTCGTAGCAAAGCTCATGGCTATTCCTATACCTATGGGGAAGCAGAGCCTAGCTTTTCCTTCCCCACCTGTCTTCTGGGTGAAACTAGGTGTTTTGGGAGCAAGCTGTAAATCAGGAATGTGGTCCAGCAGAGCAGGTTCACTTCTACTGGAGGCACTGTGAAATTTGGCTTGGACTCTCATAGCAAGAGAGATGGATGAGTGCCAGCTAACAAGGATAATTTTTCAGTCTTTTCATGAATGATAGGACTACCTCTGGGCTGTGGCAGCTGCCTCTATAAATGGAGGAGCTGCCAATAACAGGAAAGACTTGTCATGTCTTAATTAATGCTGTGTGCTAGCTGCTGGCTCTGGGTGCCTATTAAATGTCTCTCCATCCGGCTTTATTATTATACACAAATTTTGGGGGAAAGGCAGAGAGTAGCTTATGTCTGACTTATGCCATGTAGCATTCATAAATGCCACGTGGAACAAACAATACAAACCCATTCTCCGGTGAAGGACCAGACCTCAACTCAGCTTTGACACACAGGGAGCCAGTGGAAATGTCAGGATTGTGTCAGGTTTTGGGAAATAAGATGTATGTTGTTCCCTTGTTTCCACCAAGCACCCCCTCTGATAGCCCTGAGGAATATCTCTTCAGTGGAAGAGGGATCAGCTGTTCAAATGTTTGTTTCTGAATTTTCTTTAATTCCTGGCACCTAGTTCTGTTTGCAGCTCTGCCAGCAATGGCCATCTGTGTAACTACCGTGGCTTTCCTTAAAGAGGATTTAGTCTTACCCTTAGCCCTGTTAGGGTCTTACATTGGTCACAACTCTTTAGACTGAGGGAATTGGCAAGAATGGTGATGAGAAAATTATGTTTTTTTAATTTATTTTTTTTTAAACAATGACCTAGTTAGTAGCTTGATTTATTTGAATCACTTTTGGCTTAAGTAATTGAGCTCCTTTTGGGGAATAAAAAGTATTAAATAATTGCATTCTCTTTTGGGAGGATATTTTCTTGGTTAAGCAAGCCTTGCTGGTTTCTGCTCTGTAGGATTGGAAAAGATTAAATAATAAATTGGCCATCTCTATGACAACAGATACACAGCTTTCTGAAGGAGACGTTGTTTTAGAAGATTTGCCAGGTGGATCACAGATAAGAAGCTCCCATAAATTATATTTTTGGCTCCAACACATAAAATATTATTCTTGGTGCCTTTGCAAAATGTGATCAGCTAGTGCAGGCTATTCCACTGCCAGAGCTGTGAGCTTGAGGGACTCTGAGGGCTTTTTGCTGTACAGCCAGATCATGTGTCTCACTTGGGTCTAGAGTAATTAAATTTCCATTTGTAGATTTAGGATAGCTGCAAAGGTGAGCTGAGGCAAAGAGGGAAATTATTATTCTGGTGTCTGTAAAAAAAAAAAAAAAAAGCAAAAAAAAAAAGGCAAGAGAGAACGTGTTGGCCAAGATGCTCCAGGTGGCCATCCACAGGTAAGGGGGACAGGTGAGAGGACATCATATGTTTTAATGACTGGTGACTGTTCTCCTATGTATTAGATACTATACTACCTGGGGCGGCACAGACAAGGAGAAAGATATCTAAGTCCACAGGATTGATTTAATGTCAATTATGTGAGCAATGATTCCTCTCCCAAAGAAATGCTTGCTACAAAGCAGTCTCTGTCCAGCATTAAAAGATTTTATTCCTGCTGAAGTGCCACAAAAACATTTCAAAACCACATGGTTTGGCTTCTCTATCTCGTGTCTCGTTCATGCCTGGTCAGCATTACCACTGTGTCTCACTGGTTTTCTCCCTTAGATCTCAACATTGGGTGCTTTGAAACAAGGAGAATAAAAGGAAAACTCAGACCAAAATGAGGAAACATCGACACTTGCCCTTTACGGCAATATTGTGCCTCCTACTCTCAGGCTTTTGCTCCGTTTGTGCCCAGCAGCAAGCAGGTAAGACTGGACTGCTTTATCTGACTTTGCACCTGCAAAAATGTGCTATTAGTTTGCATCGTTTGGTATTTAACATGCATGTTGATGGTACATTGTGGTTTACCTTCTGCTCCTCAGCTCCTGCTCAGCTGAGGGTCCTTTTGGACCCAGACTCTAGCCAACGCGCGTGGTGCCTTCCTGAGCATGTTGCTGGCTGATGGTGTGCCTTTGAAGATGCTCTCCAGGGGACAGGGGTGTGGAATGTGCACCCAGGGTGGCTCAGAGCTGGTTTTCTCCTGGGCAGAGCTGTTTTGCCCTCCTTGCATGTGTAGGAGGGATTTTTACAGTGAGAAGAGTACTGTCACCAACCTGCAGAAAGCTGTTTGGCTTTTCTAAGATGAGACGCTAGTGCCTTTGGGACCAGGCTTGATGTCACAAGGCAGGGAGGTGGGAGGGGGGATGTTAGCAGCACAAAAAATATGAAAAACTTATGCCAGCACCCAGGCTGTTTAAACCAAACAGCTCTTCCTTCCTTGAGCAGTGCCGCAGAGCCAGCAAAGCCCCGAGTCAGCAAGAAATGTGTGGGAGACCATGGACAGCTAGAAGATGAGCAAACCTAAATTCACACTCGAAGCTGTGGTCATCTTTGTCTGGCTCAGGGCTGGTGTCCAAAGCCGTGTGGCAAGGGTTTGGGAGGGGAGAAGCATCTCACCTACCCCTCCCTGGGAAGGATAGGTCACATGCTGTCCCCTTCTGTCCCCCAAAGCCTGTGGTGTTAAGGTGCTGATGGCTGCCTGGTTTTTCTCTAGTGCTTCTAGTTTGCTGTGGGCGACAAGGGGAAACTAAGCTTCACTTTCACCATGCAAAAGAGCCTGTTGGTTGTTCGGGTGAGGAGGAGGAGGCATGTTTGCGCTGACCGATAGAAAATCCTAAACCTCCATCTGTTTTTTTAAAGCTGTCAAAACCGTTGCTGTGGCTGATATAATATTTCTAGTGGATTCCTCTTGGAGCATTGGCAAGGAACATTTCCAACTCATTCGAGAGTTTCTGTGTGATGTTGTAAAAGCTTTAGATGTGGGAGGAAATGATTTTCGCTTTGCCCTGGTCCAGTTCAGCGGAAACACCCACACAGAGTTCCAGTTAAATACCTACCCCTCTACCCAAGACGTCCTGTCCCATATTGCCAACATGACTTACATGGGGGGAGGCACCAAGACTGGAAAAGGATTAGAGTACCTAATCGAGAATCATCTCACTAAAGCTGCTGGAAGCAGAGCCAGTGAAGGAGTGCCCCAAGTTATTATAGTGTTAACGGACGGACGATCCCAGGATGATGTGGCTCTGCCATCATCTGTCCTTAAATCGGCCCGTGTAAACATGTTTGCAGTCGGCGTGCAGGATGCAGTGGAAGGGGAGTTAAAGGAAATAGTGAGCGAACCCTTCGATACGCACCTTTTCAACCTAGAGAATTTTACCGCTCTCCATGGCATAGTTGGAGACTTAGTGGCAAGTGTCCATTCATCCATGACTCCAGAAAAGGCTGGGGCCAAAGGACTGGTTAAAGACATCACAGGTAATGGCTGACTGCTGATGGCTCCCATCAGCATGGTATCTGCTGGTGTTGCGCTGTTTAAAGCCTTTGTTAGTGGCAAGACTGAGATGGACATTCAGAGGTTTAAAAACAAAGGTTTGAAGCATGTGGCCCCATTTTTGTAGCTATCAGGGATGCCATTGTTTGCAGACCAAGCTGGCATCCCTACCAGAGCTGCCAGGAGCTAGTGCAGGAGCTGCTGGATGGACAGTGGCCTGTTGTGCTCGTCCATTTCCACCCATAGCATGGAAATGCAAATGTAGGGAGATCTGCAGAGTTATTAAATTGCCCCCTCCTATCCACTCCCAAGGCAGGGAAATAGGGATGAATACACCAGCTGTGAAAGTGACTCTTTGAAGCTCTGACAGAAAAAGTTCTGGAAGCTGAGAAGGTTGCTGGTGGCTGCAGAAACACCATGTGGGATGTCCCCTTGCAGCTGGTGAGGGAAATAGACAATGTTCTACTCCAGAAAGTCACATTCTTGTCTGAAAACAGGAAAAGCAGTGAGGGGAGAACGTCTTCACTGAAACCCCATCCCTTAGTTGGCCCCTAACCTCTCTCCTCATCCACTTTGAGAAAGTACATGTGGTTGAAGAGTCCCTTTTGCAATGCCACTCAAATGCCTTCTTTACAAGTCAATGGCTTCCACCTGCTGGAGCGCTGGATCCTCTCCATAACTGGAACCTCTCTGCAAACCACGTTGGCTTCAATAGATCTCTGCTGACTGTAAGCTTGGGGCCCAATTTGCCTGGGGGAAAAAAAAATAATACAATCTTCCTCCTTCCCTTCTCTGTTTATGAAATTTCAGTGTGGAAAGAACCTTCTGAGCAGCTTTGTGTTTCAAAACACAAGTCCCAGAGATCAAACCTTTTTTTTTATTCCTGAGACTCCATCTGAAGGTCAATAGCTTGTGGGGTGATGTAAGGCAATAGCAGTGTAATGAGGCAGCGTAACACTAATCCCCCTGTGTTGTCTTGCCTAATTAACCCTCCTGCCAGACCCACTGGGTGCTCTCCATCACTGCATGACACCAATAGGCACCAAAGGCTGTGCTCACGTGTGTTTTTATTGTGCAAAGTGCTTGACAGGGCAAATATCCAGATCACATGAAAGCCACAGGGAATAAATGCAGCTGCCCCAGAAAGAGGATGTGAAGTTTGCTATTCCAAGAAAATAATTCCAATATATGTGGAAAATGAATGTTATACTCAACCTGCTGACAGCACTGCAGTGGCTTCTTCCCCTTGAAGGACCCCAGTGCTTCTCTGTTGAAATCAATAGGGGAACTGGTTTTTGGCAGCTGGCTGTCATTCTCTAGGGCACACCAGCAGGTAACCCGGTTGTACCTTAACATCTACAGTCACAGACATTTCTTTAAGAGCTTTAAAGGCAAATTCATGCTTCATGTACATCATGCATTTCCCAGTTAATTTCTACTCAAAGATATTTTTGCAAGTATTTTCTCCACCTCTATAACACAAATTTAAGCTAATCCTACTATTGTAGCTTTGCCCCTTTGTGACTTGCATGGGCAACCTATGGAGTATCAGCAAACATGGGAAAAGATGTTACAGGTCCTAAACATTGGATGAAAATAGTGTGCAAAGCAAGGTACAAATAAGTGCATAATGGTTTAAGATGACATTTATTCATCTGACAACTCCATGTGGCATTAAAATGTATAAAAATGCCTTGGGTGTTATACTAGAAATGAGCCCTGATATGAAACAGAAATGTAAAAAACCAAAGGTCCTGCAGTACTTCTAAAGAAGTACCAAAGCTGTTGGTCTGTGGCAGCCCCCAGAGCTGACTAGGCTAAGTATGAAAGTCAGCCCCAGTTTGCCCTGATGTATTTGTTAAATCTTAGCTGTCTGTGTCTCATCTGACCCTCCTTGCTTAGGTGTGTAACAAGCATGCTTTTATTTGTTCTTCAGCACCAGCTTTTTTCATAAATGTGCACTGAAGTACTAGGGTTTTTTTTACAGTGATGACAAATTATCCAACACATCTGCTTTGTGTCTATTTTATCTTCTGTGGGAGTGACCTGCGCTGCCATAATGACACCCACTGGTGTCTGAAATTTTGTTCCTCAAAAAGGTGTCCAGGGCATCTCAAGCAGTGCTGGGTACAACCACTTTGAGATTTCCCTCTCATTTATATGATGAAGTAGAACGTGTGTATCCCAACTGAAAATGGCACAGTGAAGGCAGCCTAAAAGCACCTAAATTTTGACACAATGAGGCAAAAATTAAACCTGCAGCCCTTTGCAACTCTGAGCCACGTCGATATTCTTCAAGCCAACCCTGGCTATTGAGGAAAGTGAAGATGGCCTGGAGACCTTCACATCTGTCACTGGATTTGTGGCATTATTGTAATCTCTTGGTGGCATTGTGGCATATGAAAACATTGTCTCAAAAAGCAACCAAAAAGGCCAAAACCAACCCTAAAACACTGACACCATTGGTTAATAGCAAAGACCACAGGTTTATTCCTGGCCTTGTTAAATCATGTGCCAGATTTGCTACTGGTTTCACCTTCTTTCAAAAGTTGAGAGTTGGGTGTGCTTTCCAAATGTTGCTTGCCATTCATTTGCGAATAGTCTGAAATTTGATTTCTTAACAATATTGGAGAGTAATAGCATGGAAACATCTGAGCATGCTTTGGGGTCTCCTTCCTCCCCCTTTTTGCATGCATACACTGATGGTAATGTTAATGGTAAAATTGGTTGAGCAAAGGAGTAAAAGCAGATGCCAAGGAATTTTGGGTCTGCTTTGGTAAGTCTCACAACAAAAATGCTTCCTGCTCAAAAGCCATGTTCATGCCCTATGAAAGTTTTGTTTGGTGTGTGTATGTTCTCAGCAGATGCTTGTGATCATCTGGGAATGGTCACAATAAATAGGGTTGGATAATTGTGTCATGACTGACTTCATCACCCTATTTTAACCCGATTCTGCATTCCTTGATTGAATATTCAAAGTCCATATGAAAAATAAAGACCAGACCCCTCTATCAATAACCAATCCATCTTCGTGCAAAGTAATTAAAGCAGGACTATCTTTGCATGGCACAGGCTGACAATTGCGTGGGTCAGCTTGCTGGACAAATACCATCATGTATATGCTGGCAGCTGGCAAAAGAGTTACAGTGCAAGAGTTAACTGAAACCTTTTCAGTTTCTAACAAATGGATTTCAAATAATAATCCTTCACCATGGGGAGATGCTAATACATTCAGCCACTGTTTTAACCAGCAAAAGAGCAGAATTGCAACAGAGAGGCTGAAATTCTCCATGCATCCAGTAGAGTGGCTTTTCTCTTGCCTGCTCCCCCCTCCCCCTGGCCCTGCAAAAGAAAAAAGTCTGCAACGAGGAAAACCCCCAATCTCTTACAAGCAGTACCATCCTCACCCACTGTCTTCAGCATGAATTACCACCCAAATCCACCTTTTTCTCTTGGCTCTGTTTAAATATTTGGACAGTACTGGCCACTGATAGAATGGATCTAGATCTCCAAAATTTGTATTTTGGCAAGTTTTCTCCTCATGTACAAATAATGCTGACCACCATGTAACTGCAGCCACTGGCTCAGGTTGTGTCTGCCCAAGCTGTCTCTTGGTGGGTAGTGGATGCTGGGATGGGGCTGGAAGCTCATATTCAATCAGAATGCAGAACTGAGGCAAACATCACCTCCTCAGTGAATATGTGTTTTGTTTTCTCATTTTCGTGTTTCTTACTGGTTTTCCAAGAAACATGTCAGAACACTGTACAACCGCATGTAATCACTCATTTTAATGCTTTCACCTTTTGCATTTCTTTTTTTAAAGCTCAAGAGTCTGCTGACCTTATTTTCCTTATTGACGGATCAAACAACATCGGAAGTGTCAATTTTCAAGCCATACGCGATTTCCTTGTAAATTTGATTGAAAGCCTCAGAATTGGAGCTCAGCAAATACACATTGGGGTGGTGCAGTATAGTGATCAACCCAGAACTGAGTTCGCTTTGAACAGCTACTCCACAAAAGCAGATGTTCTGGATGCCGTGAAGGCACTTAGTTTTCGCGGTGGCGAGGAAGCAAACACCGGTGCGGCACTGGAGTTTGTGGTGGAGAACCTCTTCACCCAGGCGGGAGGCAGCAGGATAGAGGAAGCAGTGCCTCAGATTTTAGTGCTGATAAGTGGTGGAGAGTCTAGTGATGATATCCGAGAGGGCTTGTTAGCGGTGAAGCAAGCTAGTATATTTTCATTTAGCATTGGGGTCCTGAATGCTGACAGTGCAGAGCTGCAGCAGATTGCTACTGATGGAAGCTTCGCATTTACTGCCCTGGATATCCGTAACCTTGATGCTCTTCGAGAATTATTACTGCCCAACATTGTTGGAGTGGCCCAAAGACTCATTTTGTTAGAGGCCCCAACCATTGTGACTGAAGGTATGTATACCTTTCTAGACTGTTGCGTATCAATAAATGAATGAGCTTTTGCATGCTTTTAAAGCATATTTTAAATTTTTTATTTTTGCAATGCATCTCTCTGGTCTGGTTATGGAGAAACAATGGGAAAGACAAATAGTCCTGCGGCTAGTGTGCAGAAACTCACTTTCCCAGTGCATTACCTTTTGAAAAGTGTGAGGCTTTATGTCCAAAACTGGCATGGCACGGGGTTCTAAAGGACAAAAGCAGAGTATTAAAAAGCTCCTATAATACTTCTTGAGCATTTAAGCACCCTGGGGGTAAATAGTGCAGCAGTGTCAGTTCTGAAAACATTTATGACATGTAAGCTTACGTTATATGTCAGTTGAAAGTGTCAAGAGAATGAAATTTCACTGGGGAAGCTAACGAGGATGCTAAATGATTCCTTTCACAGCACTGAATTTATAAGCTTGCTAAAATGATAAAATTCCCTATGTCATTGAAACTATACTTGGGAAAAGGGTGAAATTCCTGTGTTGAACCTAAGAGCAAAACAGCCTTTAGTTCTTCTGAAGTGAAATCCCTACCTTGCTAACATTTATTTCCCTTCAGTCTGTAAGCTGAGAAACTTTCCATGAGGCTATGGAAAAAATGTAGGTGTCACTATTCCACTTAGGTCACTTTGTCACTTCTTAAGTCCCCATTGACATTGTTTCTGGGCTAGCATTAGCTTGGGAGCAGCAGAATAATGAATATCTAGATTTATGGAGCAAGCAGGTGATTAAGAGTTTGACACCTCATGGTTTTATGACTAAGATAAATTTACTGACAAAGAAGCTTTATGAAAGAAACAACATATCGTACTTCAGAGGCCCCTGGAAAGGGCCAGGCTGGAGTTGCTGCACTTACTTAATTACCAGGGCGCTTAATGCAAACAACACTTTTGGGATCTAAGTGACAGTCTGGAGTTCTGTACATACTGTTCACCTCATGATGTATATTGACATATAAAACTGCATTCCAGATGTCTTTGCTGATCTATGTCTAAATGTGATTGCTTACCCGTGGCTCAAATCAAAGGAAGGAATTTGCCTTAAAGATCATTTTATGACCTTGCCTTCGTTATTCCAGGAAAGAACATAAAGCACTTTTGCTTATAACACCCCACAAGAATCATATGTAGCTAAATAAGCTAAATAAGTACATTTGGTCTCATCCATACTTTCATATTTTTCACTTAAAATGCAAGCTCATTTGTAGAAGGTACTACAAGGGCATCAGCCTGTGCAATTACATATAGATGAGTATGCTAAACAGAGAAGTTGGTATTTTTATAGAAGCTTTAGGGCATTTCCTTTGCCTAGCATCCATGAAAATTACTTTTGACTGGTCTGCTTGATTCAAACAAGGACAGCCTTGGAAGTCTGCAGTGTAAAGCACTGGTGTGGGGGACATATCACAGCCTGAAATGGATGCCAAACCCATTGAGATGCCAAGCATTCCTGTGAAATACTGAAGTTACTTCTCTTTACTTTAGGTCTCAGCTGTAGGCTAGTCCTTCTGAGAAGAACGAGTGTCTCAAAGTATCTTTTCTGCCTCTCTTCTCCCCTCTTCTTTAGCTACTAGGGGAGCCTGGATGATTAAATTAGATGAGGTGCTTCACCAAAGATAGCTGAGATGGCAATGAGGAGAGATCTATACAGGGCTGGGTTTGATACTGACGCTGACATTCTCAATTCTTAGAGTCAAAGATGCTTTGATCCCAAATCCTTTCAAATTTCTGGGAGAGTTGCCATCAGCTTCACTGGGCTCTGGATCAGACCCTGTGATATGTGTACAGCCTTCCTTAAATACTTTTGCTTTAATTATGGCCATTGAAATTAGCACTGTGGGGTGTTTCTTCCTGTGGCTTTTGGTTTCGCTTTGCATTTCTCTTCTTTAAGGAAATATACCGCAGGATTTGAGAGCTGCAGGAGGAATGAGTAGCAGAGGGAGCTCTTACATACTGGCCTCCCTCGTCTTTGCAAAGCCCCTTTGATGTTTCCCAGAAACTTCTATATAAAGTCAAAAAGTTTCCAAGGTCTCCACTTTTGAATATCTAGCTGCTGACAAGCTATGGAAGCACTTTGGACATCTCTCCTGGGTGATACAAAGCAGGGATTTCAGTCCTTGTTATCCCTTTGAAAAGTTTCCTGTTTTCAGCTCTCTCCTTCTCAGAGTAACTGGTGAGGAAAAAAAAGCCTGGTGGGGGATGGGGCAGGGATGGAGGGGGTGGGGTGGGGTGTGATGAATGCTGGAAGGTTCACTGCTCTGGGAAGGGGATAGTTTATACAAATCCTTGTTGTTCTGTGGTTAGCTCCATTTTGATAGCCTGGCTAGTCAAGTGCAAGCCACCAGCAGCTCACCAGTAGCCTGTGGCTTGGAGAGGGCAATACCATATTTGCTTTGTGCAAGGTCTCATAGTTTTGTGTCCAACAGCACCACAGTGGGCTATTTTAAGCATCAAATTTTGATAATCAGTCTTTACTCAAGTTCCAGCAGGGCTTTTGCAAAGACTCGCGCTTGCTGTCAGAGGCAGGTTTCTTGGAGCTCCAGGGCAGAGGGGGCAGTTGACTTGCAGATGTCATCTCCAGTTCTAAGTCACTCTTTGGGATAGCCCAATCTCGTGGCACTTGCCCGTAATGAGAAACCTGGCTGTATCCATCCTTTGGGATCTCTGTTTTCTGTGGCCAGCTGGTATCCAGCCAAGGAGGACTGCAGCCAGAGATTTGTTCTTTGTTCAAATCCAAAGTAAATAGCCTTCATGCAGAGGAGCCCTAATGGGTCAAGGGACTGCCCTTTTACACCCAGGCAGGATACGAGTCCGTTTTCTACCACTTGCCCTGAGAGTGTGAGAAACCAGTGATGCTGGGTCTCCTCTTCCCCTGGGCTGCGTGCTGAGCATAGCAGTGAGGCTGAGAGGTAATACACCTGTTGCCTTGAATATTGACCCAATCTCAGGAGCCATTAGGTGGGCAGGCAATTTAAGGACACACCACGTCCAATGAAACAAGGTGATCCATAATGCACCAGTATAACCTGGAAGAAACACAAGATTTCCTTTTTCACTTAATTGACATGAAACAGGGAGGCAATGATGAGAGTGGGATTATTTATAATATTGGCCATGGCTCACTACTTCAAAGAATATGTTTGGGTTGTCTGAAAGATGGTATGAGGATTATCTCCCATGGAGGTCATGTAGAATACTTACATCACAATGGTATTAGTCTTGTTAATATTTACTGTTTTTCATGTATGTTTGCTGTATTGACTATGATGTTGCTTTAGTTCCAATGCTACACAACAGGGTTTTTCCCCCCTATCTATCTTCCTTCACTTGGCCAGGGAACTGGAAAGCTAATTGTGTTCTTTCTGTGTCCTATGCCGTCATCAGTGATAAAGTTTCAGAGGTTACAGCCCAGGGGACCTGTTTTGTTAAAGACATGGCAACCAGAATATAATTCAGCTCTTCCATGACTGGGCTAGCTCTGCCAAGAAAAATTGTAACTTGTTTTTGTTAGATAAGGAATATCATGTAGGATGTGAAGACCCAAAATCCAGGTATGTTGATTAAGTGGAGTCTGTTCTTTACTTGTGGCATTGCTGTTGGGAACCTAATCCTTCTTAGGCCAAACCACACTTTGGCATTATTCAGATGGCTCCACTGCAGGAAAGGGAGCATCACTGCTTCTTTTTTTCTTATGTGCCAGCTGAATGCCAAGATTCTTCCTGACTGTTTGCCTTTCTGTCTTGTTTTGATGAGAAATGTATATGCAGTTTAATATCAAGTTTTATAAACAATGCAATTCTTGCAGCACTTCTGTGTTTTAGAAAGGAGAAACATTCAATCAGATTTCTTATTAGCCCTCTGCTAGAACCTAAAAAATAGTTCTGTTTTGAAAGCAAGACCCCTTCAAAGGTGTTGAGAGTAACAGTGCGTCAAACAAACAATGTGTCCTAAATGTAGATTTGATACACATGGTGTGGTGAAGGCTTTTGCTAACATTTATGTTCATGTGTTACTTGCAGTTATTGAAGTGAACAAGAAGGATGTAGTCTTCCTGATAGATGGCTCAACTGCTTTGGGGACTGCCTCCTTTAATGCGATTCGCGATTTTGTTGCCAAAATTGTCCAAAGGCTTGAGGTTGGACCTGACCTGATCCAAGTTGCAGTGGCGCAGTATGCAGACACTGTGAAGCCAGAGTTTTATTTTAACACTCACCAGAGCAGAAAGGATGTGATGGCTAACGTGAAGAAAATGAAGCCCATGGGTGGTACAACACTCAACACTGGCTCAGCACTGGATTTTGTGAGGAACAACTTCTTCACCAGTGCTACTGGGTGCAGAATGGAGGAAGGGGTACTCCCCATGCTGGTGCTCATCACTGGTGGTAAGTCCAGGGATGCTGTTGACCAGGCTGCAGCAGAGATGAAAAGAAACCGGATAGTGATCCTTGCCATTGGGTCAAGAAATGCTGATCTGGATGAACTTGAAGAAATTGCACATGAAAGAGATTTTGTGTTCAACCCAAATGACTTCCGTGTTCAGTTCATGCAAGCCATTCTTCCTGAAGTGCTGTCGCCCATCCGGACTCTCTCTGGAGGACTGATTGTCCAAGAACCACCATCAGGTAATTAATTACGTTGTTCTAATTACTGAGATAGGGTTTATGTTTGTCAACCCTTACTCTATGATGTGCAGAGATAAGGGGGAAAAAAGCATCAAGCACATGTTTCAGCATAGCTAAATGTTGTGTCTGACTTGCAAAATGTGCAGGGACAGATCAGTGAATTTGTTAGTGTGGTAGTTGCTACAGGTTTGTCTTTCCTTCCTGGAGTTTTCTGTCCCATTTTATGTTTGTCATCAAGATTTAAAGGCCTTGACGTGGAAGATGTTCTTTACTAGTTAGGTACTGAAATCTTTCAGTCGAGGCTTTTTCCTCTTGCTTAGGGTTTGTGTAACCTGTGAACAGGACACTCTGTGAATGCTATAATCTCTTCCTCATTTTGAAAATTGTCCATAGCGGATGTTTGCTCAAGAAAGCTTAAAAGTTGCTTCTTAGTGTAAAGAAAATAAGCAAGTTTGTTCATGGAGGTGTTCAGAGAAAGCTAGCCTGACATTGTTGCACTGAAACTCGCCCTTTAAGAACATATTAGGGTTTTCTTAGCATTTACTCAGCTCAAGCCATAAAAGGCATACAAGATTATTACAATGTTGATTATAAATTAGTCTGGAAGATGATCCAAAGCCCTAGGGAGCCAGTGGATTCTTATTATTTCGTCTTGTCATTGACACCAGTAGACTTTGGAAGCAATCCAGTTGCTAGAGTTGTGTCTTCTGAGGCCGTTTCCCTTGCATTTCCAGAAGTGTCCTAGCTGCATAGAGATTTTATACCAAATTTCTCAGGATTTCTTCCCCATAAAGACACTTGAGATTGAATTAATGTTCATTAGGTCATATTTGAACCTTGCCTTTTAGTCTTATGACATATAAACGTTAGAAAAATAGGTCTTCTTCCAGCTCCCAGTAAGGTAAATAGTGAGATTCCTGTTGGCATGTGGGTGCCAAATCATGTCCATATTTTTCCTAGTTTCTCTAAGTAATTTGAAATTATAAACCACAGTGCAGAAGAAACTGACATTTTTTAAAGGGTCCTTAAGGAATTAAAGCCTATGACTGATTTACATGAAGAGCAGACATTTTAAAATCAGTTTGCTGATACTTGTCCTTAATTAAGATGAATATCACGGGACTTATCATTTAATAAGCTTTTTTTCAGAATGTGTTTTCTACTAATACAGTTTTGCATGGCTATACACCAAACCTGACATTTTTTATTTTTTAAATGTAAATTAAAAATGTTCTTATACTTCCTTGTTCTTTAAAGCTCATTCATGCAGCTTCTCTTTTTTTTTTCCCACTCCTTTTGCTCTACTGTACTCACATCTCTTCACATACACAATAAGGAAATAATCATATCCTACTCCATAAAATGACTATTATTAGAAACATAACTGATTTTGACACTAGGCAGTCTGTTATATTTCAACTAGATATTATTTTACCCTGGGCCTTCAATAACACTTTTCTGGGAAAAATTAAAAATACAGAGAGCCATGACAATTTGTACAATATAAGAGCAATGCTTGCACTCCAAAGAGCCCTTTTCTCCCTTTTGGTTTTAATATCTAAGTATTTATATATTTTATATATAGGACAGCAAGCTTACAGGGATGAGGCAAGCTAGAGAGATGGATGAATATAGCTATATATCCGTATGTAAATGTTTAAATGCTTTAAACAGAAAGATATTGATCTGAATTAACAATGGGCATAAATATATTCTTGAGTAACTTATTTGCAGGAAGGCATCCAGGAGGAGCATTAGATGAGCACACTCATCAGTTCTCTGGGATCTTATCTAAAGTTATGGCATTTTGGTATGTCATCTAGACATGATGTGTTTAGAGCAAAAAGTGCAAGAAGGTGATGCTGTGGTAATTCTAGGGTGATGTTGCAGATCTGTCCTGAGGCTCAGATCCTGGGAGACAGCCTGGGAAGGATTTAGCTTTAAAAAAGGAGCTACAAATTGTCTGATCACTATGAGAAGCAGTTAATTTTCCCCTTCTTCAGCAGCCCACAAAATGTATGTCTGACATCAAAATGCAATTTTCTGCCTGAAATGCAGATGTCAAAAAGGCAGGTGTCTCAGTCAGCCATTGCAACCTCATCAGGACCAGCTTTTCTAAGCCTATCAGTAAAACCTATTTTTAATACCAATCAAATTGGTCACTTGGCAGAAGTGTTTTTCCCATGCAACTGGAGTCAGCTGTGCCAGCTGATGCTGGCTGCATGGCATGAGGTAGCATGATCATGGAAATCACCGCAGGGCAGGACATGGCTGTCTACATCTGGGGATGCATGGGAGTGTCCCCATGGAATGAGGGATTGCTTAACAAGGGGGTGACGGTGCTGGGTGTCAAACCACACTTTAGGTGCCAGAAAACAAATATTCCCTAAAGCTTCATTGGAAAGCCCCAAGAAAATGCATGGTGTTTTGGCAGATAAGCAGGGCATCTGCAGATGTTAATTCAGTTTTGGTCCACTAAAATCAATGAGGCTGGCTTTTGCCAGGTAACAACCTGGTCCTGAACAAGCAACTCTGGCATTAACAGCTGTTGAAAACATCTACTGTGACAGAGACTGAGCCCTATTGATGATAATGTTTAAAAGATTTTTCAATGCAAGTCAGAATCTTCCCCTGCCAAATTCAGTAATTTCCAGCAAGGTCCTAATTATTTCTGTGCTGATCACCCTCTTTCTCTTCTCTATCTCCTACATTCCCTGTTTTCTCCTAACAAGGTTTACATGTGTGTACAGCATGTGCTGTATGCACACATGAAAAAAATATCTATTTTGTTTTCTGTGATGTCTCATGTTATTTTCTGTGCTCTACTGCAGTTCAAGTAACCAAAAGGGATATCATCTTTCTTTTGGATGGATCACTCAACGTTGGAAATGCCAACTTCCCCTTTGTGCGTGACTTTGTTGCCACCCTAGTTAACTACCTTGATGTCGGCAGTGACAAAATCCGAGTTGGTTTAGTGCAATTTAGTGACACTCCTAAAACCGAGTTCTATCTATACTCATACCAAACCAAATCAGACATAATTCAACATATGGGGCAGCTGAGGCCCAAGGGGGGGTCAGTGCTGAACACTGGCTCTGCACTGAACTTTGTGCTTTCAAATCACTTCACGGAAGCTGGTGGGAGCAGAATACACGAACAAGTACCACAGGTCCTAGTCCTGGTGACAGCAGGGAGGTCTGCCGATCCCTTCTTGCAAGTTTCAAATGAATTAGCTCGGGCTGGAGTTCTGACTTTTGCTGTTGGAGTTAGGAGTGCGGATAAGCCAGAACTTGAACAGATTGCCTTTAATCCAAGGATGGTATATTTTATGGATGATTTCAGTGCTCTGGCAGCTTTACCACAGGAGTTAAATAAGCCTATAACAACATATGTTAGTGGAGGTGTGGAAGAGGTTCCACTCGCCCCAGCAGGTAATGCCTACCTTACTTCATGTTGACTGCATTAAGCTAATTATGTTTCTCTTGACTCTTTGTTCCCAAATGTACATCTTCACATCTGTCAAAGGCCCTGAGTCATCAAAGCAGAAAGGGGTGTGCTTAACCCTAAATATGTGACTTGATACTGAAAGCTCTTGATTTTGTTCAAGTCACTGCTTTTGTGTACTTCAAGTGTGCTTTAAAGCACACTTTAAAGACAGCACAATTTTAAGCCCTTTAGCAAGTCAGGACTGAAGGAGGAGCTGAGTGAGTCAGTCACTTACTGAAATGTTCTCTTTTGGTTGCCATAACAATGCCTCAGCCTGCAAATGCATTGTCTGTACTAGGTGAGGATATAGGAGAAAGCAGTTTTGGCCACAAGGAGTGATGTGGAAAGCTTAAATTTGTGCCAAAGCGCCCAGAAGAGCAGAGGTCTAGCCAGGTACAGGTGGATGAATCCTTCCCCTGAACCTATCTGTCAAAGTACTACTATCAGGCTGTCAAAGAAGCTGAATTTGATTCCAGATATTCAAACTTATTCTCTAAGATTAAATCCAAAAGTTGTTGCCAAGTTTAACCCTTTTTAAACAGGTATTTTCCAACTAATTCTTTTATTGTGGCGAAGTGCATATGAAGGCTGAAAATAACCAGGATTGCTTAGTATGGAAAGGAGATGATTAAGATAAATATGAAAGATGTTAGGATAAAAGTTATGTGATGCCTGAGTTTTGCCTTGGATATTCAATGAGATTAAAAGGGCTGAGACCGAACTGTTCTGAGACTGAACAGAAACAGGTAAATGGATTTTTCTCCTCCCAAAGTTGTTACTCTCCTATGGATTTAGATGCCTCCTTGTGTTGCAACTGGGAGAAGTACTTTAAGAGAATACAAAAAATGCTTTGTGTGTGTATATATGTATGAACTAATTCTTTATGTTCTTTACCTACTGAGCCTTTAAATAGGAAATGACCCCCTCCACTGCTGTTATACTTCATGCCTGTATTATCAACAGATTGCTAGAGTGTAAACATCACTGGTATAATCTGAAACAGCCGATTTATAATATGACTTCTATGATACAATGCAATATATGATTTGACTGTGTGGTGCCTGAATATATTGAGTCTTAGGAAAGAGGTGTCTTTGCTTCCCTTTCTTTCTTAGATAAACAAGACTTTTAGTCCTGTAGCCCTTGAATACTTCCGTAAATGAAAATAACTTGCTTTGCATATTGAAACCCTGCTAATTTGCGGAGAAGTTTCTAGGATGACATTTAAGAAGAAAAATGCCTTCATGTCTTTTTTTTCCCCCCTCTCTTTTCATTTGTGAATTTATTCTAGAAAGCAAGAAAGATATTTTATTCCTGATTGATGGCTCAGCCAACCTCTTGGGTAGTTTTCCTGCTGTCCGGGACTTTGTACACAAAGTAATTTCTGACCTGAATGTGGGTCCCGATGCCACGCGAGTAGCTGTAGCTCAATTCAGTGACACGATCCAAGTTGAATTTGACTTTGCTGAGCTCCCATCTAAGCAAGACATGCTTCTGAAAGTGAAAAGGATGAAGATAAAAACTGGGAAACAACTGAACATTGGAACTGCACTAGATGAAACTATAAGGAGGCTGTTTGTTAAGGAAGCTGGAAGCAGAATTGAAGAAGGGGTTCCTCAGTTTTTGGTTCTCCTTGCTGCTGGGAGATCAACTGATGATGTGGAGCAACCGTCAGATGCTCTGAAGCAAGCTGGAGTTGTGACATTTGCTATCAAAGCCAAAAATGCCGATGCTGTAGAGCTGGAAAGGATAGTTTATGCCCCACAATTCATTCTGGATGTCGACTCCCTCTCTCGGATTTCAGAGCTTCAGCCAAACCTAGTCAACCTGTTGAAAACTATCCAGCTTCAGCCAACAGGTACAGGGACTCCCCTGGGTTTCTAAGAGGCTGAAAGACATCACTTACATGCCACCTTCAATTTGGTAACTGGGCAATTGGGTCTCATGATATTTAAAATGATTATGTAGAAACTGCTATGGTATTTGGATTTTCCTCTGGTCAGACCCTGATCCAGCAAAGCATTGAGGTCCATACTGAATTTTAAAGATGAATAAGGAAAAAGCCTTTTGTTTGGCTGTAAGGTCTACAGTAGGTGGTGGTTACCAGCATGTAAAACACGGTACAACCCTGAAATAAGAGGGTTGTTGGTGCAGAGATCTTGCAAAAATTGATATGCAATGCTAAGCAAGGGCTAGAAGAAGCAAAGAAAGGCTTGCATTTATTTCTTTTTCCACCCCCCCTTTTCTGGAGGAGTGGTGGGGAGTAAAGAGTACTGCTGCACACTGGATTAACTGTTGCTTCATTCTTTCTTATGGGATATGACAGCAGTTTCTACATTTTGTACCTGTGCACCAATAAATTAGATGCTTTTGAATCGGTTACCATTACGTGCTCAGGAGAGGGGTAGGTATTAATTAAAGAAAAAAAAAAAAAAGAATCACACAGCCAAATCAAAACTGTGGTATTGGAATTTATACACGTCCAGCTGTGTGATTTCCTGAGGTAGCCCTAATTTGAGAATTAAGCTCTCTCCCAACAGCAGGTGGGAAACAAGGAAAAGTATAATAACATCCACATCATCTCTCTGTAGAAGGTCCTGAGTAGATGGCCTTAGAATCATAGAAACATAAGAAGAAATAGGGCTGGAAGGGATCTCAGGGTGCCATCTGCTACATCCCTTTGTCCCCAGCAGGGTGGTCTTTTCAAGAGCCAGTTGACATTGGTCTAGTCGGCTCTGAAAATCTTCTGGTGGAGGAGAGTTTCCCACCCTCCATAATCAATCTGTTCAATTGCTTTTATCCTTATTTGTAGGTAGTTTCTCTCAATGGCAAACCCCTGCTTTCCTGGTCATAGTTTAAGCCTTTTGCATCTCTTTCAATTCAAGGATACAGATGTTAGTCAACTCCTATGTTTTGTGTGACAGTCCTTCATTTCTTTAAGCTTGCCATGTACATCTTGTCTCAGTCCTCATGTCATCAACTGTGTACTCAGCTCATTCAATCTTTTCTTGAAAGTTTTCTACCTTTTCACTCTCATCTCTCCAATGTCAGCCTGTTCCAAATGACCAAAGCATAACGATGGTGTCCTTATATCATCTCTTACCCCTCCTTTCCATGCAGAGTCATTATCCTTCTCATACTTGTAGAGCTTCTGCCTCAACATAGACTGATGCAACAGACGGCCTTGAATTGCATACTCCCTTTTCAAACCATTTCTGTCTTGTTAAGATAATTTTGAATCCCTTTGATCACCAAGTTCCATGAATAATTGTGCTAACTGCTCACAAACAGCTGCATTCACCTGCTTTTCCTAGTATTTTTGGCTAAAAGAAAGCCACCTCATAAGAGTACCCTTTTTTTCCCTTCTATATCTGCTACCTAGACACCATTGTTAGGACTATATTGCCCTGCTCCTAAACTTGACAGGAAGTGTATGAAACTGGGGTGCACCAGGCAATGCCTGCTTTCTCTTCCTACCTATATAGCTCAACAAGCTATATTAATATTTTAGTACTATGAATTAACCTACCAAGATTCCAACATTCCTCTTAAAAAAATAAACTTTATCTGAAGTCTATATTAAGACTTCATTTGCCCTTGTTAACTGTATATGTCTAGCATTTTTATTCAGAGGGGTGGATCACGCTCCTGCTTGCTCCACTTGACCTTGGTATAAACAAGCCAATGGCATTTTTGGAGATGCCATCTATCAATTGCCATGTTTGACAGGCACTGATGTCTTCTGCTTGGCTGAGCCAAATCTTTGCAATCCTGTTAGCCAAGAGCAGAATGCATCAACAGTTCTCTGATCTTTGACCTTTCACTGACACAGGTTTTTTGAAAAAGAATGTTTGGTCACAAATAGCTTTTTTTTTTGTGTGCCTGAAGTTAGTAAAGAAAATAAATAAATCGGTATCTAAAATTTTAGAAAAGCTGTTTCAGTTGGATGTGCCTTCCAGAAAATTCTGATTTTATCTGAGCATGTGCAGGATTATTTATTTCTAAGTTCAGCAGTGCCTCAGAAAAGCTTTGCTCTCTCTTCATCAGCTCCCTGTGAGCACACTCTCTGCAGTATGCCATTTCCTCAATTTTCTCTGAGGCCAAAAGATACCTGATGCCCCAGACTCCTGTTGCATATTGCAAAGTCCTGTACCAGCTTCTCAACCCCCTTGGGAGCAGATGGTTTCTTCCAGCTTCAGGTAGGGGATGGCATCCAGAGTCCCTTGGCACTCTATTTCCTATGGGTCTATGATTCTATGACTCGGTGGGTAAGGCACAGCATGTGTTGCACTGTGATTTCCACCGATTTGCACCCATCTGCCTCTTCCCCAAGGATTGCATCTAATAGCAAAGGAACTGAACCACCCATCCTTACACCTCACTATCCCCTCCCTGAGTTTTGTACTCCTTCGGTTCAATGTTTGTGGCGGATAATAATCACTGCAAAAGAGAATCTCACCTGTTCCCCCCTACCCTTACTTGTCTCAAACAGTAGTTGAGAGAGGTGAGAAGAAGGATGTGGTGTTTCTAATTGATGGCTCGGATGGTGTCAGAAGAGGTTTCCCTCTGCTGAAGACCTTTGTTCAAAGAGTTGTTGAAAGCCTGGATATTGGTCGTGATAAGGTCCGTGTCGCCGTTGCACAGTACAGCAATGTTATACAACCTGAGTTCTTACTTGATGCCTACGAAGACAAGTCAGATCTCATAACTGCCATCCAGAAGCTGAATGTTATGGGAGGATCTCCTCTGAATACTGGAGCAGCCCTCGACTATCTCATCAGGAATGTGTTCACAGTGTCGAGCGGCAGCAGGATAGCAGAGGGTGTCCCACAGTTCCTGATTCTGCTAACAGCTGATCGGTCCCAGGATGATGTGAGGAGGCCCTCAGTGGTTCTGAAGACAAGTGGCACAGTGCCTTTTGGCATTGGGATTGGAAATGCGGACCTCACAGAGCTGCAGACGATTTCTTTCCTCCCGGATTTTGCTATCTCTGTGCCTGACTTCAGCCAACTGGATACAGTGCAGCAGGTCATCTCGAACAGAGTCATCCGGCTGACCAAGAAAGAGATAGAGTCACTTGCCCCTGATCTGGTTTTTACATCACCCAGCCCAGGTGAGAAGATGTTTGTGTCTGCACTGAGAGCCAACGGCAAAATATGATGTTTGGTAACATCATGGTTGCAACACAAACTGAGAAAAGTAAAGATGGTCACAGCTAAGACTTCAAGTCTACCTTGATCTCACTATCGATATATACATATATATACATATATATTTAATGTACTTAGGGTATGTAGGAGCTGTGTGATTCAGCTGGGTCACCTTTAAGGCCATCCCTCAAGGTGGTCCATGTTGTATCCACATGGGAGACCCACAAAGTGAGTGCTATGACCTTAATTTTATTTTAAGTTGATAGATTTTAAGTCCATGTTATTCCTTCTGGAATGGAAATGGCGTCATTTATATGATACGGGGACACCTTCACATCACTATGAATCAAGGTCAGCTTTCTACTGAATGTAAGACCTGCTGATGTGTCTTGTATTTGCCATGTTCACTCACTGGGGGAAAGAAAACTGGAAATGGCTATCAGGAAAAAGGATCAGATCTTCCATTTCTGGTCTTGCTTGGAATGAAATCCAGCCACTCTAGATCAGTCCCTTTGAAGTCTGCCATCCCACTTTATCTGTTTCTTCCCTTCAGAGCCACAATGTTTTCTTCCAACCTCATTTATCAGTGTGATATTCAGCAATAATTTTCACTCTGACCTGAATTACCACTGCAGAAAACATGTTATTAGGAAGCAAAAAGTCATCCTGGAAAGAAGTTGAGAGAATAATAGAATAGAAGCTGTCCTAGAGGACAAAGCCAAGGAAAGAGGGGTCACACTGAATGTAAGACAACCTAAGGCTGCCTGACAACCTGCCCTGAGTAAGGAGCATCACCAGGCTACATTTCCTAGGGTGGAGAACCCACAAGGAGTTATTGATCCAGGTTTCCCCTACTTCCTCTTGCTTCCTTTGCTCTGGAAGTTGCTGTTTGTGCACTGCCTGGGGATGTCCCTAGCAGATTGGTCCTGTTGGGTTGAACCCAGAGCTGCCTGCTGGAGCTCCCAGGAGATATCACAGGCAACAAACCTGTGACATCCTCCCCATGGCCAACAGCATGGGCCAGTGAACTAGATGATGAGCTTAGCTGGTCTTCATAAGCAATGCCTGATGCAACTTCTGACTGCTACCTTCTTTCCTGCAGTGGGTGTGAAGAGGGATGTCGTGTTCATGATTGATGGCTCCCGCTACGCTGCCCAGGAGTTCTACCTAATCCGCGATCTCATTGAGAGGATAGTGAACAACCTGGATGTGGGTTTTGACACCACCAGGATATCAGTGGTCCAGTTCAGCGAGCATCCCCACGTGGAGTTCTTGCTCAATGCCCACTCCACCAAGGACGAGGTGCAGAGTGCAGTGAGACGGCTGCGGCCACAGGGTGGACAGCAGGTGAACGTGGGAGAGGCCCTTGAGTTTGTGGCAAAGACCATCTTCACCCGGCCCTCTGGGAGCCGCATAGAGGAGGGTGTCCCTCAGTTTTTGATCATCCTCTCCTCTCGCAAGTCTGATGATGACTTAGAGTACCCATCACTTCAAGTTAAACAAGTGGGGGTGGCACCTATGGTGGTAGCAAAGAACATGGATCCTGAGGAAATGGTACAGATTTCCCTTAGTCCTGATTATGTATTCCAAGTTTCCAGCTTCCAGGAACTGCCCAGCCTCGAGCAGAAGCTGCTGGCTCCTATTGAAACCCTGACTGGGGACCAAATCAGACGTCTGCTGGGCGATGTGCAACCCCCCATAGGTAAGGCTCTGTTGATGCCAGCTGCCTCTGTGTTGCTAGTCAAATAAATGTTGCTCAAATGTGTAAATAATTTTCCATACTTTCTCTCTAAACCAAGATTTTCCTTAGTTAAAAGCATGTAGCACACGCACAGTTTCAGAAGGAAGCTTTTGAATATGTGGAAATTCTACCCAAGTACATAAATAGATTATAACTTTTGATTTTCAAGTCAAGTACCACCTATTCCCATTTAGCAGCTCTCTAGGAAAGAGACATGAATCTGGGGCTAAATGAAGTTGGAAAAATTGACAAATCCAGAGGAGAGTGTTAATGAGTGAAACAGATAAGGTTTTGAGTAAAGCATGCTTTGAGCATTAAGCAGACTGCTAGCACACACACGCACACTTGCACACAAAACCTTTTGGGAATGATCCTGGTAGTACCATGCCTAAAGTTGGCTAAAATATGCTGCGTGATTTTTACATCACATGAGAGCAGATAGCACAGCGATTCTACAGCAAAGCTTAACCAAAGACTTGGCATACAAATAATTTCCTCTGTCCTTGCTTCCCTGCAGATGTTTCTGGTGATGAAAAGGACATAGTCTTCCTTATTGACAGCTCTGACAGTGTTAGGCCTGATGGGCTTGCTCACATTCGGGATTTCATTAGCAGAATTGTTCAGCAGCTGGAAGTTGGGCCAAACAAAGTGCGAATCGGCGTGGTGCAGTTCAGCAACAATGTCTTCCCTGAATTCTACTTGAAGACCCACAAGTCCAAAAATGCTGTCCTGCAAGCCATCCGCCGCATGAGGTTTAGGGGGGGGTCCCCTGTGAATGCTGGGAAAGCCCTAGACTATGTGGTGAAGAACTACTTCATCAAGTCTGCAGGGAGCAGAATAGAAGATGGAGTGCCCCAACACTTAGTTGTCATCCTCGGAGACAGGTCTCAGGATGATGTGAACAGGCCTGCTAATGTGATCACTTCAACAAGCATTAAACCTCTAGGTGTTGGAGCCAGGAATGTGGACAGGGACCAGCTTCAGGTCATTACCAATGACCCTGAGCGTGTGCTTGTGGTAAGGGACTTCACGGGACTCCCAACTTTAGAAAAGAAAGTGCAGAGTATTCTTGAAGAGCTTCTGATACCGACAACAGAAACCCCTGGATTTTTGGGACCTGGTAAGACTTTAGACTTCATACTGTAGACTTTTCTGGACAGGGCATGGATAGAATCTGTATAATGTGAAATGGTTCCATAATAACATCTTTTGATTCACAACCATTTAGTTGCATTGGTTTAAAGAAGACTTTGAAGATCTTGTTGACCATATGAATGAATAGAATCTCATTAAATTTGAAATGAGATTAAAGTGTCCATCACAAAACCAACTGTTGTATAAAGTGTAATAAATGTGTGGTATAAACCTTCCTTCTCATCCAGATGTAAAATCATGACAAAGACTGGTGAAACTAAAAAAGTATGGGGAAGAGAGAAAGACAATGCTACTGCACTAAACACCTTAAATAATACAGATGCCATAAGTAATTATTAATAACTGTGTTTTCTTTGTAATCTTCCCAGGAGGTAAAAAGCAGGCTGACATTGTGTTTTTGCTGGATGGCTCCATCAATCTGGGAAGAGATAACTTCCAAGAAGTTCTCCAGTTTGTCTACTCTGTGGTGGACGCTATTTATAGGGATGGTGACTCTATCCAGGTAGGACTGGCCCAGTACAACTCAGATGTCACCGATGAATTTTTCCTCAAAGACTATTCCACCAAACCTCAGATTTTAGATGCCATCAACAAAGTCATCTACAAAGGCGGCCGAGTTGCAAACACTGGTGCAGCCATCAAGCACATCCAGGCAAAACACTTTGTGAAGGAGGCCGGTAGCCGAATTGACCAGAGGGTGCCCCAGATTGCCTTCATCGTCACGGGTGGAAAGTCCTCAGACGATGGGCCAAGCGCCTCCTTGGAAATCACGCAGAAAGGTGTCAAGGTGTTTGCAGTTGGTGTGAGAAACATCGACCTGAAGGAAGTCAGCAGACTGGCCAGTGAGAGTGCCATGAGTTTCAGAGCATCCACAGCCCAGGAGCTGTCTGAGTTGAATGAGCAGGTCCTGGTTACACTGGAAGCCGCTATGGAGGAGAGATTGTGCCCAGGAACAACAGACGTTACAAGAGGTAAGTGCAATCCTTTTATAACATGCTCAGATTATTCCTGAGAGTGGCTTTTTATATCCAAGGCATTTTGTTGGACTTGTCCAGCCTGCTCTTGTGCTTTGCCTATAGCCTAAGGTCACCATGGACTCAGACATCCTTCATCCATGGGTTCTGAGGGACCTGGCAGACCAAGTTCCCAAGCCACTTTCCATCATATTTGAGAAATCATGGGAATCTGGCAAAGTTCCTGCAGATTGGAAAAAGGGGAACATAACCCTGATATTCAAAAAGGGCAAAAAAGAGGACCCAGGAAACTATAGGCCAGTCAGTCTCACCTCTATGCCTGGCAAGATCATGGAGCAGATCTTCCTGCAATCTCTGCTAAGGCACATGGAAAATAAGGGGGTGTTTGGAGACAGCCAACATGGCTTCACCAAGGACAAATCCTGCCTGACAAATCTGATGGCCTTCTATGATACTGCCACAAACTTGGTGGACAAAGGCAGAGCAATGGACATCATCTGCCTGGACTTAAGCAAAGCATTTGACACTGTCCCACATGACATCCTAATCTGCAAATTGGAAATTCATGGGTTCAGTGGATGGACCACTCAGTGGGTAAGGAACTGGCTGGATGGCTGCACTCAAAGGGTTGTGGTCAATGGCTCAATTTCCAAGTGGCAGCTGGTGACAAGTGGTGTCCCTCAAGGGTCAGTACTGGGACCAGCACTATTTAACATCCTTGTCAGAGACATGGACAGTGGGATAGAATACACCCTCAGCAAGTTTGCTGATGACACCAAACTTGGTGGTGTGGAAGACATGCTGGAGGGAAGGGATGCCATCCAGAGGGACCTGGACAGGTTTGAGGGATGGACTAATGCAAATGGCATGAAATTCAACCAAGCCAAGTGCAGAGTCCTGCACCTGGGACATGTCAATCCCAGGCACAAATACAGGTTGGGCAGAGAATGGAGAACAGCCCTGAGGAGAAGGACTTGGGAGTGCTCATGGATGAGAAGCTCAACATGAGCCAGCAGTGCTCTTGAGACCCCATCTAGAGTACTGTGTCCAGCTCTGGAGTCCTCAACATAGAAAGGACATGGGCCTGTTTGAACGGGGCTAGGGGAGGGTCACAAAGATGATTAGAGGGATGGAGCCCCTCTCCTCTGAGTACAGGCTGAGGGAGCTTCGGCTGTTCAGCCTGGAGAAGAGAAGGCTCTGGGGAGACCTTATTGGTAGATCAACTTGTTTAGTGCCAACATGAAAAGTGATGGTCCTTGTTCTGCCTGCTGCATTTGTAACAAGCTAGTTGAATTCCTTGGCCATTCAGTCCATTTCATCACATGATGTGCTGGAAATCAGAATTTCTCTTGCCAGGTCATCCTGGGTACCCACTTAATCTCATGACAGGTATATGAGAAAATGCTAGGGCATGAGTGGTTGTATTTTAAGGTAAAATTGCCTTAAGAAGGAATCCTATCATTTGACTACTTCAGAAGCCAAACAAGGGGAGTTGGGGTGAGTAAGTAAGCTGGTATTGCTGTTGGACCAGATTCCCTGTATCTGGTTTAACTTACTGCAGTACAGCAAATCCTACTCCCAGCACAAATGACACAGCTCAGCCCTCTGGCTTTTGAGCAGAGGTTTCTCCCAAACCTCTGGAGAAGCTGAAAGAGAGCCACAGCATCCCTGAGCTGAGCAGCAGCTCTGGCCAGAATGAAAAACTGAGTGTAGGGAAAAGCAAACTGCTCCTGGTGGTAACCATGAATACTTCACAAGTGCAGCACCAGTGTGATTAATATAAAAAAAAATTCAGACACCTCCATTCTTGAAAACCCATGTAGGCACAGGAGATCCAGACAAAGCGTGGCTGACAGCCTGATTTCCCCATGCTCCAAACCAATGGGCAGCTCAGGCCTGCAGGTTTGCTCCAAGCCCATTCTAAATATTCCTGCAGAAGGGTAGACCCTGCATCACTTTTTGAGCTTTGGCTGAGCAACTTCAATGCCTCTTTCTGCCCTCATTCACAATTATATGGTTATATATATATATTGTATATAATACATATATTTATCTAATATATATAAATCCTAGTTACACCGTTCAGGGACTGAAGGTCAGTCATCATCACCTCCCTGTACATACTACTGACTGCAGGATGGTTGCTTCAAGCAGAGGCAGAAGATCCATCAACACCATGCAAGTACTGACAGGTTTTCACGCAGTAGAGAGAAAGCAGCAGTCTTGGATGCCTGATGGAAATGCAAAGTCCTGCTAGACTTGGTTTAGTAGGCTCATCCCACTGCTAAGCAACAATTGCACAGGAAAAAAAAAAATTAAATTAATAAAATGCAGATTTTCTCAGGATATCATTGCTATGATGAAAGGAACCATGAGACGCTTGTGTATCAAATGGTACCAGTTCTTGGTGCAGGTTCTCTAGCAACTCGTAGAATAAATAGGAAAGTCATTATGTGAAAAGCAACAGCTGTATTGCTCAAAGATGGTGCTCTCCTCTCATTTCCCTTTCAGATTGTGACTTAGATGTGATACTTGGCTTCGATGTCACGGATGTTGCTCCTGGACAAAATATATTTAATTCCCAGAGAGGTCTGGAGTCCCGAGTCGAGTCCGTGCTGAACAGAATAACACAGATGCAGAAGATCAGCTGCACTGGCAACCAGGCACCCAACGTCAGAGTAGCCATTATGGCTCAGGCTCGAGGGGAACTCGTAGAGGGACTGGACTTCTCTGAGTACCAGCCTGAGCTCTTTGAGAGGTTTCAAGGCATGCGTACCCGGGGGCCCTATTTTCTCACAGCAGACACACTGAGGTCCTATTTGAACAAATTCAGATCTGCACCCTCCAGCAGCGTCAAGGTAAGTCAAAACCAAGGCCACTGGGATGGTGTTGGCCAGGGAAGCTGACTTCTGATGTATTTTAGTTGGCAAGGCAACTGTTAACTCTTAATAAATTAAATACATTTATTCATTAAATAAAGAAATTTATTGCAGCCAGCACCCATGAATACTGCTTGGCTGCAAACTATTGTTTTCCAAACTTTCCCAATTTGTGCTTTAGGAAAAAAACCTTATATCGTATGATATACCGTATTCTGGCACAGAAATGCAAATTTTCATGGCCTGCAAAGGGCATCACAATTCCCCTATCTCTTCTCAGATGAAACATCCCTTGGAAGAAGGCCCTGCAGGTTGCACATCAATTGTTTTACATTTAAAGTATTCTGGTTCCTGACATAAACTTCTTTCCCAGGTCATAATCCATTTTACTGATGGTGCAGATGACCCCATAGATCAGCTGGAGGCTGCTTCGTCTGCTTTACATACAGAAGGTAACTTTTTTTACTCAAGGCAGTGATTATGTTAACGTGTGGCCCATTTTACCATCATTTCTCATAAACTGGCCATCTTTTGATAGTGATGACTTCTATGCTTTCTACATGCACTTGCTGTTTTTCATTACCTTCCTGTGATATTTAGCTACCTGCTGGCACCTAAGCGTGTGGGAAACTTGCACTGAATGTGCATGGAGATGCTTCTCAGTTGAATAAGCTCTGCAGTCAAAGAGGCAGATAATGAGCCAGCCTTGCACAGGAGGGTCTGCAGGCTCTGCGGATCCCCTTGACTCATCACACAGCCCCTTCTGCTTTCCCCCTTCTCAGGTGTCAACGCTCTCATGTTCGTCGGGCTGGACCGAGTGAGCAATTTTGACAGTGTGATGCAGCTAGAATTTGGTCGTGGTTTCACCTACAACAGACCACTCAGAGTTAATCTGCTGGATTTGGATTTTGAGCTGGCAGAGCAGCTTGTAAGTAACTTGGCACAGGCAGCGCTGTCTTGCAATGCTGGAGGAAAGCTGACAGCTGGAACTTCTCCAGAGCTGAAGTGTGGCTGAATTACACCCTCTTGGCTCTGATCCTCTTCCCTCCCTACTTCACGACGGCTCTTTTTACAGATGCCACTCCAAATGTAGTTAAGATCAGATCATGGTGTTGCCTGGTCTCATACCATTTGTGGGGAAGCCCTACTCCAGCTGAGGCTACAGCACATGGGATTAGGTCAAATGGAACAGGATAAATTGCCATCAAAAGTTGCCTTGGCAAAAATCTTGCCCTACACCTATATTTATACTGTTGGTTGCTTTAACCTTAGAGATAATGCAGTGTCATGCCTTGCAGTGCTAAATCTCTTGCAGAAGCACTGCTTTCTAGGTTTTTTCCCTGAAGTTGTTACACTTTCTATATTCCAGACCTGCTTTTAACAGATGGAGTTATCCTTTCCTCTTCATAGATTTACTTCCCACCCATTTTTGTAGTCTCCCTTGAGTTTGTTAATTTGCTATCAATCTCGGTATGTCTAGTTCCTCCCAACTTCACATCTGCTACCAGCATCATTAAGCTCATTTTCCAGTTGATTTAATAAGATTGGGCTTAACCACTGATCCCTGTGGTAACCTCGCTGGGCCCTTCTTGACAAATCAAAGTCACTTGGGAGTGAACCTTGAGTTTTGGGATAAGAGCTAGTTTTCAGCCTATCCCCAAGTAATCCAGATGCCTAGGAAAATACTCTCAAAATGTAAATGTGTGAAGCTGGCAGGAAATGTACTTGGCGAAGAAAGTGATTTTTTTTTTCCTTTCAATTGCATGATGCAAAACCAAGTTGTGATTTCTCTGAATCCATATCTTTCTCCTTTTTTTGCCTTTTTCCTCTTTTGCTGTGTGGTTACAGATTGTGCTTGGCCCATGGGCTGCTGGTGATCCACTAACTTCAATGACTTTCTTGTGGCCTATTCCACAGCCTGGATTTGTTTGTTTGGAGAAGAGATTGCTCTTCTCAGTGACAGATAGCACTCTGGAGACTGATGTTCTACTAAATGCTCTCTACAAATTTTGCCCCACACAGTTCCCATTGAAACCCTTGCCTCTGATGTCCACAAGATAATGTTGACTGCTGTTTTCTAACCATGCAACATAACCAGTCTGCCAACACACATATCATTTTCCTGCTGTTGTGGTTTCAAGGCAGAGAGGCCCCAAAATACTATTGGATCAATGTTATGCTTGACACTTGGAGCAACGGCACAGACCTGGGGCTTGCAGGAGTTATGGCGCTGGGGCTCTGCCAGGTTTCTAACACCTTCCCATTGTTTCATATGCATTTGCTCCAGGACAACATCGCAGAGAGGACATGCTGCAAGGTTCCATGCAAGTGTTCAGGGCAGAGAGGAGACAGGGGTGTGCCTGGCCCCATAGGACCTAAGGTAGGACCTTCATCTGGGGTCCTTGTGCAAGGTCAGTGTCCACCATGGTGGTGATGGGTGGGTGATGTGCATACATTGTAATGGGTGATGCTAATGGAGAGGTCATCCCCACTTACCTGCCATTTTAAAACTGGCCCTGGGCTGTGCACAGCAGTTGAGAGGTGCACTTCCCTTCCCTCACAGCCTCTGTGTTGTAGAAAAACCAACAGGGCAGGGATGAGTGGCTGGAAAGAGGGGGAGAAGTGTCTTGTGAAACAATTTAGGGATGGCAAAGGGTTTTTCTCATTAACTTGTCTACACATATGACCAAGCAGCTGCTTTGTGCTAGTCTAGGGAAATCTTGACTATCAATTTAGAGAGAGATCACAGAACTATGAATGAAATTCTGTATCCTATCTGTTGTTTTCTAGGGTGCCACAGGTGATCTTGGCTACGGAGGATACCCTGGTGATGAAGGAGGGCCGGTAAGTAATTGCCTCTGCTCAGCACGGTACTGCTCAAATTAGGGATATCACCTTAGTGAAACATTTGGAGGATTTTTCACTAAATATTTTCTGCTGAGAATATGAGCATGTATTAGACAATAGAGCAAGCAGAACTCTGTCTTTCCCCTATCTGATGGACTGACTTGCTGGTCCCAGCTGTTTCTGGGAGATGGTCAGTAAGGAGCTCCTTGTTAGCTAGAGAAGGTAGGACAGGGGAAATAACTCCGATTATTTCATGTGACCCAGCTCCATGCTACTCCTCCAGGGCAGGTGAGAACATTTGTAGCTGGCCCCAAACACCTGTGAGCAGGGCAGGGTGATTATGAACACAATAAAATCCACAACTTCATTAAAGCTGCAGCCTATCCTGAAGTTGTACATACCAAATATAGCTGAAAGATTTGAGTTAGGCCAATAACTAAAAAAGTTGCAGCCTATCCTGAAGTTATCCATACCAAATGCAACTGAAAGATTTGAGTTAGTCCAATAACTGGACCAAGAAGGGGTGTTTCTGTCCCTCACAGCTTCAGACAACATGAGTCCCATGACTTCTTACTAGTACTATTCCATCCAAACTCTGACTTCATGAATCCCATGTCACTCTTGGAATAAACAACTTTCCACACATCATGCTCAGGAGGTGAAGTTGAGGCCAAGGGGCTGGTGGTGTTCATCGCTTTTCCAGTAGCACAGGCAGGGATCACATTCTGCTCTCAGATATCATGTGCAACACAATGTTTTGCTGGGGCTTTAAGGTCGGGATGGGATTAAACATCCATGTGAGATCTCAAGTTCTTATCTTGTCAATTTACCTTTGAAGTAGAAGTTTTATAAACCTCTTTCATAGCTGAGACTTTGGGAAGGATGTTTTTCTCTCTGTGATAAAGACCTGCAGTTGGTCTCTACATGAGGAAGGCCATGGACAGGAAATGGTGGGGCGGCTAGGTGTTGACCTTTCAAAATCTGATGCTCCATTTGCTCCTGTGCTTCCAAACTACCTCCTGTGCTTGCTGATGCATGCAGTTAGCTGAGGAAATGCACTTATCAAGCAAACTCTGACCATTTCATTTTCCTCTCCATGCAACAGGGTGAGCGTGGACCACCAGGTGCCAACGGGACGCAGGGTTTCCAGGGATGCCCCGGGCACCGAGGAACCAAGGTATGTGCAAGAGGAGTATGCATGGAGCAGACCCAGGGTCCAGTTGGTGGGAGTCTACCAAGGGCAACTCCTGCTGTTTTAGGATGTCACACAATGACTTCTAAATCCACTTGAGTGGTGGTGTCCACCTGGATGAACACCACGGCTGTCAGCAAGTGTTGTGGCTTTAGTGAAGACCAAAAAGGGCACCCAAGCAACTCAGGTTCAATCTGCACACAAGGCTGATTTATTTTCTGCAGTTTGGCTCCAGGCAAAAGATGTGAGAAGAGACAGATTTGTTCTTAACACCAAGAAGTAGCATGTGCATGTCTTAGCATGGGGCCGGGAGGCATGTGGCATATGCTGTTGGGGAGGAGGGAGAAAAGCGAGCCATGGTTGCTGCTTTAAAGAGGAACCTTGAGAAAATGGTTCAGGACAGCAGATGTGCCACAAGCCATAAAAGGTGGTGAAACACATAATATTTTATTATCCAGCTGTATTAAGGGAATATTTCCTACCATTTGCTCTGACCGCAGCATCCTCCAGCGGGGAGCAGAGAAGTGCATGAACCAAGCCTATTAGCTGCAGTTGAGATACTGAACCTCTTTAAAAAGCTGTCCAGCTTTGGACAAAAGCACCAGGATTGGATCTGGATTCATATTAAAATGAGCTCAGGGAGAAAAGAAAGTCAGTGGAGAAAGAGTTGTGACTAAGTAGTAAGCTACTTTATTGGACCATCTGGCTAAACCCAATGATGCACGTATTTTATCTTGGCACAAATGTTGAGGAGGCAGCTGAAGAAGACTGGCATAAAAGAATTTAGGGAGAGTTGAACCCTGGTGCAATAAGCCCTGGCTCTTCTCTCCCGATCCTGGCTCTGGGTCTGCCACCAAGCACAGCCCCCCTTCCCCACTACCTCCCAAGATGATGAAGTGGGCAAAAGTGGAGTAACTCCCTTTTCTGATCTCTTTAGGGTTCTCGCGGATTCCCAGGAGAGAAGGTACAGAGCTATTTTCCTCATGCTAGGGTGGTGAGCGTGAATGTGAGCATACGGACACATTGGTATCCCCCTGTCCATTTCCCCTTTCCCTTGGTGAGCATTTGCCCCTTGCCTCTCTTCTACAGGGTGAACTCGGAGAAATGGGTCTGGATGGCATTGATGGAGAAGAGGTCAGTCACTTTTTTTTTCTCTTTATTATGAGATGCTTCAGTGAAGCATCTAAGCAGCACCTTGAAAGTGAAATATTTTCAAATACATTTCTGAAATATTTTTCTTTTTTAGGGAGACAAGGGTTTGCCTGGCTCCTCTGGAGAGAAGGGATACTCTGGCAGGAGGGTAGGTTTTTATCATGTTTACAATGGGGATAAATCATGACGAAAAGGTGGATTTCAAGCAGGAGGGAGTGGAAAACCATCACACTCCCCTCAGGGCAGAGGTGTGCAGCAGAAGAGATGCTTTCAACAAGTACTGGCTGTTTTCTCTAACTCTCTGTCCCTTCCCACAGGGTGATAAGGGAGTTAAAGGTGAACGAGGAGAACGAGGTGACCGTGGGCTCCGCGGAGACCCGGTAAATATTACTAAGGCATCTTTTTGATTTTCCACCCACTTTCCATCAGTCCTGGGGGTCTTCAGCAAACATGCACTGAGACTTATAAATGGTACTTGGCAGTGGCAGGTCTAGGAACAGAGCAAGGACTCAGTGAAGACATGTGGGTAATCATGCCTCTTGATACCAACCTGTCAATCGATGTTTCATTATATTAAAATTTCGCTTCTTCTTCCTCTTCAGTATCCTTATTTCTCAGTTGAAAAACTGTGTCTATCAGAAAACACCATTAATACTTCATGTAATTCAGTCAAAAAAAAAAAGAAAGAAAAGAAAAGAAAAAATATATTTGTTCTGAGCTGTAGCAGAGCAGTTTACGATGTCTGACTTCTGTGTCCCACTTACACAGATGTTTCTTATTGCTCTATTGCTTTCAGGGAGATTCGGGAGCTGATAATACTCAACGGGGATCCAGAGGCCCGAAGGGTGAAATTGGACCAATGGTAAAGTTTCTTTGTTGTCTTTTGTTATTTTTTGGTTATTACAATAGGATGGGACAGAGAAAGTAAGAAAAGAGGATGCTGCCAAAAAGGTGCAGGTTCTTAAACTCATTATGACTTGCTGGATGGAATATTTTTCCCCTGAAAAATGTTGTTGGTTTGCAATCAAAACTTTCTCTGGAAAGACATCAGTTTAAAAGATGTTTTGTGTAAACAGAGTGTGTTTTTTAAAAATTATTATTTTATTTTACAATGCCTTTTGGGAGATTGTCACTGAAAACAACTTTGTACTTGGAAATTAACTTTCTATATATTTGAGGCTCATAGTCAAAAACAGAGAACCGTTTAGATGATTCACCTGAAACCTTTGAAAAAAAATGAATCCACATGCTCATTGGAAAATTTCAAAACCCGTTTGTTTTCGTAGTAGCTCAGAATAAAAGTGTGTCTTAAAATGTCAGAAGGCATTTCCCAAAGAATGAGAATGTTGGTTTGCACTAGGTGGGAAACTTGATGGAAGCTTTTAGAAGGATTTCCACTGATGTGGGACTATTGAGTGGCTTACATGAGAGTGTGAAAGGACCCATTTCTTGAGAAATGAAGCTCTTTTCCCAGCTCCTGCTTGTCTCAGGGCTCTTACTTGAGTTTGCTTTTCCCTTAGGGAGAGCCAGGACCAGTGGGGCTGGATGGCCAGGATGGTGGAGTTGGGAGGAAGGTGAGCTGCCAGACCCACAGTCAGCAAGAGCTGAGCCTAGATTGACAATGACTGCTTTGGACTAAAAGAAGCAGTGATATGTGTGCTTACATATTAGCATAACAAGTCTCATTGTTTCTTCATTCACAGGGTATGACAGGACGAAGGGGACCAATAGGTGTTAAGGTAAGTGGTGACGGGGACAACACCTGGGGCTTCTGCCATGCCACATGTCAGCACCCAGAGGGATGTGCCAAGAGAAGAGACATGCTTTGCTTCTTCCTCTCTGCCTCCTCTCTTCTTCAAATTTCCCTTCTCCTCTTCTGGCTCACTTCCCTGTATGCTCATTGCTGGACTCAGTTCAAAAGCAGAACCCACATGCCTGGGACTGCCTATCCTATGCAGTGTTCCCTACTCAGATACTCTGTTTCCATATGCTGCTGGAGTAGTGTAATGGGGTCAAAGCATAAAGGAAATTGATGTCTATTGATGGTAGGAGGTAAATTAACCTGCCAGTTCTGTGCTCATTCTGTGCTATAATCATATTCTGCAACACCCACCCCCGCCAAACAACTGTTTTTCCCTGCTCTTTATGCGGCTGTAAATGCCTTCTCCCTCCCCACGATGCTGAATAGGTCCCGCCATGCTAACCTATGTTGTCCTATTTTGCACTTACAGGGTACCAAGGGCTCACTCGGTCAGCCAGGGCCGGTGGGAGAACAAGGCATGAGAGGGCCACAGGTCAGTAAGCTTATGGCAAAGTGAATGCCTTATGTCATGATGCCATGGTGTTATTTCATCACAGCTGCTCCCTCAAGAGTCTCGGCAGTGAGGACTGTTGGGATTTGGGTATTTTTGGGTGCACTGTGGCCTCACTATCCTACCCTGGGACATCAAGCCTCCCATTCCATTCACACCAGCTGAACTGTGACATGCTTGTAAACCGTCTTTTGGGTGCTGTCACTTTTGCTTCCTCTTGCAATCTTCTGTAGCACTGGTGTGTTTTTGCTCAAGTGCTTTGACACAGTCCCTCTTTTCTCCCTCCACAGGGTCCACCTGGCCAGCTTGGCACACCAGGCATAAGAGGAGAGCAGGGCATTCCTGGACCCAGGGTAAACTCTTCTGCTACCTCTCAGCCATTGACTCAACTGTGCTCAGTGTGAACATCTTTCTGAGCTAATAAGATACAGCAGATGTGTCTTTCTGTCTCCATCTTTAGGGCTCCAACTCTGTTTCATTCCCTTATAACACACTCTTTGAGTACAATGCTCCTCTCAACTTATGTTAAAGATTTCTTGATCAGGAGTCACAAAAGAGAAAGTGTTAAAAGCAACCACAAAGGAATCAGGACTTCAGCATTTGGCTTATTATGGTTTGTGATCTTAATTAAAGAACATCCCTGAGTGACTGGCAGAGCATCTTCTGTGATGCTTCAGCCTCTGAGGCCAGAGCATGACCACATCACATTCTTGCTGGGGGCTCCCCATACATTTTTTTCTTGCTTTTGCTGCCCACTCCACTCCAGCAAGACTTGTGGCCATAAAGCCAGAGACATCCTGCATTTCCGTATCCTGAGTGGGACTTTTTCTCTCCTTCTCTAACCCCTTTCCCAGGGGGTTGCCCTGAGGTTAATACAGGTTGCTGATGATATTTGCATTCCACTGACCTGGTCCTTCAGCTCTTCCCAACTGTGAATTAGAGTTCTGAATCTCCTAAGGTGCTTTGAGAGGCACGAGCATTACTAGTTAATACATAATTTCTACTGTCAAGCAATTCCCTGGTTTCTGGCACCATTTTATTGACACATTGCCAATGTGATTCTCTTTGTTTCTGTGCCAGGCTGGTAGTGGACCACCAGGAACCCCAGGAGAGCGGGGCAGAATTGGTCCCCTGGGACTAAAGGTATGTCTTCAGAGCATGGGGCATCAGGAACTAAAACAGAAAATAAAAGCTTCTGGATAGGAGTGATCTTAAAAAAATACTGGAGATTAACAAGATGGAGTGAAATTAAATTGTCTTCACTGGATTGCACAGTGTGGAGTAGAGCAAGGTCTGTGCTCTTGTTTCATTAGACAATGAGACAACTTGTTTCATTGAACAGAGGCAAAAGTAATTGATTAACTGAGATTCCTGAGTAACATTCCAGGATGGATTCTCAGGTGGTGCCCACATGGGATGGTGGTCATCATGGATCTCTCCAAATCCCCCACATGGTTTCATCTCTCCAGACTCATGCACACTGGTTCATTTCCATGGCTGTTCCACTGTCCATTTGTACTAGCAAAATTCCCAGTGCTTGGGAGCTTTTATTTTTGTTTATAAAAAGCAATCACCATCCTGTGGTGGGGGCTGGCTGGTCTCCCATGTCCCACTGCTCAGCTTTCCAGAAATCACTAAAAGTCCCACTAAAGGGCAAGCATTTTGTAGCATTGCTGACTACATAGGTCCAGCTGTGCCTTTCTGTTGCAAGGACCACTGCAGGCTGGTCTAAGTAAAGGAACAAGCTGGGACAGAAAAGGCTCAGAGTTGCCTGAAATTTCAGCACATGCTTTAACAGATGCTCCTGTTTTCAGGGTGAGCCTGGAAACCCTGGACCCAAAGGGCCAAATGGACAGCAAGGCCCCCGAGGAGAGATGGTAAGTGTGGCCATGCATTCACACCTTTAAGGATGCTGAGCTGAACTCTCTCCTGTGGCAAATGAGCCACAGCCTTTTGCAACAGAGAGTTCAGCTCCCTTATGGTCTTTGCATCCTCCATAGTACAATATGAGAGAGGAGGGAAATAAGCCACACCAGAGAGGGTGTTCAGCTGGCATGACCATAGTTCGTAATGGTAGTCCCTTTGAGGTCATGAATTACAGTCACTTGAAAAATGTCTTTTAACATGTCAGAGATCAGTCTGCAGGACAGAGACTATCCAGAGTTACTTGGTCTTGCCCTGGCTCATTGCATGAGGGTAGACACCCTGAGCTGACCCTGTGGAGTCCAAAGTAACCTCTAAAAAGCGCGTATGGACCGAGTGAGCCTTTCCATGGGGCCTGATTCTCATCTTTGTGCATAATGAGGAGCCAACTGAGGAAAAGATGGTTTGTGCAAAGCAAGGGAGGACAAGCTTGAGTCAGGCACAGCTATAAGTACATCCCTAGCACTGACTGACTTCCTAACTGGTTTCCCATTACTGGCTTCCCCCTCAGTTCTACACATCAGATGTGTGTACTAAACAGGTTTTAATTCAGATTTATAGTTTTGGCACCTTTTGTGCCTTTTTTTCTTGCAATAATTTAATCTATAGAAGGACTTCTTAACAGCCTATGATAGTGTGAGAAAGTGTGTTCTTTTTGTTGATGCTGCTGGATCTATGAGTTTTATGCTATTCACATATGACTTCATATTAATGACTTTGACTTTCCAATTTTAGGGTGATGATGGACGAGATGGAATTGGTGGCCCAGGTCCCAAAGGCAGAAAGGTAGGTGAACGCTCAGCATGCCCATCCACCAACATGAGTTACCAAGGATAAGGAAGTAACCAGTGTAGATGGGCAAGGACAGAGCCTAATTGAAGCAAGACACATACAGGGATAAATAACAGAATCACAGAGTCATATGGGGTTAGAAGGGACCTCTGGATATCATCTAGTCCAACCCCCCTGCCAAAGCATATCCTTCTAGAGCAGGTTGTACAGGAACTTGTCCAGGCAGCTTTTGAATGTCTCTAGAGACGGAGACTCCACCACCTCTCTGGGCAGCCTGTTCTAGTGCTCTGCCACCCTCAAAGTGAAAAAGTTCCTCCTCGTGTTTAGATGGAACTGCTTATGTACAAGTTTGTGCCCATTTCCTCTTGTCCTCTCACTGGGCTGGTAAATACCAGCCCTGTGTGTAACCCTGATGAGAAAATCAGGCAAAACTCTTCAAACATTTCCCTCCTGACATTGTCTTGGTTTTGCCTATGTAAATACAATCTTTCTATACCTTCTAGCCAGAAAACTCCATGAATGTCTTTGAGACTTCACAAACAATATGCCAGCATCTATGATAGTTCCTCTATAGTTGAACTTGGCCTTAGAGGAGCAATCAGACCTCAAAAAGACTATCTGTTAGCTTTTTGTTAATCACATGAGGAACAAAATTGCATAGCGAATTTATAGTCTCATTCTCCCTCAGTTGTTATAGATCTGTGTGCAGAATTGGGTTCATTTTCTAAACCCCTATATTCACATAATCCCTTATGTTGTTTCAGGGAGAACGTGGCTTCATAGGCTACCCCGGGCCTAAGGTACAGTGCAGCCCATGACCTATACATTCATTTTCCAAGCAATGTGGTTCTGTATGGATTTGGAGCTACCATTTGTGTTTTTCCCCAATTAGGGTGGAGCTGGTGACCGTGGTGGTGCTGGAGGCCCTGGCCCTAAAGGAAACCGAGGCCGCAGAGTAAGTTGGAGTGTGATGCAATTTTCCCCCTCTGCGTGAATGGCCTGAAAGATGTGTGTATCTTTTCTCCCTAAGAGTTGACTCTTGCAGATGTTCATGGAGATTATTTTTTCCTCTTGTTCTCTGTAGGGAAATGCAGGAGATCCTGGGACACCTGGTCAGAAAGGAGAGGTTGGATATCCTGGACCAGATGTAAGTGTTCATTGCATTGCTGATGGAACCTCTGGTTTCTTCTCCAGAGAGACTTCCGAGTGCCTCTCTGAGAAACGTGGTGGTGCCTCTTGTCGACAGGGGTTGAAAAATATGCTCACCTATATCTCCTGCTACTTTCAAGTTGGGCAAATTCCTCTTTATTTGTCTTGGATGTGTCTCTGTAAATTCCTAAGTAGCTGTTTATCATTGATAAATATTCATCCATGCTCAAACCACAATGGACAGTAGGAGAAAATCAAAAGATGGACTCTTACCAGACACTAAGATTTCCCCATGGCAGCATGCCACTTAAAGCTCCTTCTGGGAAGTTCTCAGCTCTTTATCATTTATCACCCCACACAGAATGTGCTCCATGACCAAATCTGACTGGCACAGAGCACCCTAGGAAGTCCAAAGTGACTGGTTTTACTTGCACATGAACTTGGATCATCATAATTGTCCTGTTTGGGTTTGGTCTCAAACCCAACCAGTGAGGTTCCCTCCTCACAGGGAAAAGCATTTTCACTGGTTGTTGGAAATGCCACTGAAAATTGTCAGGTCCCCTTATCTTCTGCTAAGGGGAAAGCTTTGTGTTTAAATAATTATTTCAACTGGGTTCATGGGGCACCCTGAAAATAAACATCTCACTCATCAATTCTATTTTTTAAACAGGGACTTAAAGGTGACAAAGGAGAATCCAGAGATGTAAGTGTGGCATCATTTCTCTCTTGTTTTGAAATATTCGTTTGTTAGCAGCGTTACGTATCTCTTTTTTTTTCCCTTTCTCTCTCTCCTTCATTTTATTTTCTAAAGCAATGTGCGCTTGTGCGGAACATCAAAGACAAATGCCGTGAGTACATCAGTACTTTGCTAATTCCCTGTCACTACCCTGGTATGCCTGTCATGTACCCAAATGGTACTGACCAAACTGCTTTTTTTTTCCCTCTTTTCCACAGCTTGCTGCTATGGTAAGTCACTGTCAGTCCCTTAAACTCCCGTGTGACCATGTAGCAGAGTTGTTACTCTCCTTACATATGCAGTATGAATGATTTACCCCTGCTGAGGACATGGTCCTTGCATCCTGACAACTATTTGCAGCACTGTTTGTTCCCAATGCATGTTTCTGGCAGGTCCCAAGGAGTGCCCAGTCTTCCCAACTGAGCTGGCCTTCGCTATCGACACCTCCTCTGGTGTTGTGAGGGATGTTTTCAACAGGATGAAGCAAACTGTGCTCAGAGTGGTCAACAACTTAACCATCGCTGAAAGCAACTGTCCTCGGGGTGCCCGGGTAGCTCTGGTCACCTACAACAATGAGGTCACCACAGAGATCCGCTTTGCTGACGCCAGGAAGAAATCGAGCCTCCTCCAGCAGATCCAAAACTTCCAGGCAACCCTGACTACAAAGCCACGCAGCCTGGAAACTGCCATGTCCTTTGTGGCCAGGAATACCTTCAAGCGTGCTCGAAGTGGCTTCCTTATGAGGAAGGTGGCTGTCTTTTTCAGCAATGGGGACACAAGAGCCTCCCCGCAGCTCAACGATGCTGTGCTGAAACTCTACGATGCTGGAGTCATGCCCGTGTTCCTCACCAGCAGGCAGGACCCAGTTCTCACCAGAGCTCTCGAGGTTTGGGTCATTCACCCTTTCTTTCCTAGTCTGGTTTGTTGGGGAGATTGGTGGCATTGGCTCTTAGAGGTGGTGGTTAACTTCCACAGACTTTTCAAGTGCTTAGTGCTGAGAAACCATTGCTGGCCAAATTTATCCAGTATGTCTATTAGGAGAGAAATCTAAAACATGGCTTCAGCATGCTGTGAAATGCTAGTGAGGTTATGAGTCATTTGTTTTCCAGAACAGGGCCCCAAGGCGCCCGGTGTGGTATGAAACAGATGAAAAGATGGTCACCATAGTGAGAAAGGTCTGAATTGAGACAGAAAGGCAAAGGATGGGACAGTAGCATTGTAGAATAGTTTGGGTTGGAAGGGATCTTTAAAGGTCATCTAGTCCAATCCCCCTGAAATAAGCAGGGACATTTTCAACTTGATCAGGTTGCTCAAAACCTCATGCAATCTGACCTTGAATGTTTCCAGGGATGGGGCATCTACCACCCATCTGGGCAATTTGTGCCAGTGTTTCACCACCCTCATTGTAAAAAATTTCTTCCTTCCATCGAGTCTAAATTTTCATTCTTTTAGTTTAAAGCCATTACCTGTTGTCCTATTGCAATAGGCCTTGCTAAAATGTTTGTCCCCATCCTTCTTATAAGCCCCCTTTAAGAACTGAAAGGCCACTATAAGGTCTCCCCAAAGCCTTTTCACCTCCAGGCTGAATAATCCCAACTATCTGAGCCTGTCCCCATAGCAAAGGTGTTCCATCCCTCTAATCATCTTTATGGCCCTCCTCTGGACCCACTTCAACAGGTCCATGCCTTACCTGTGCTGAGGGCTCCAGAGCTGGATGCAGTATTCCAGGTGGGGTCTCACCAGAGCAGAGTAGAGGGGCAGAATTACCTTCCTCAACCTGCTGGCCACACTTCTTTTGATGCAACCCAGGACACAGTTGGCTTTCTGGGCTGCCAAGGCTCATTATCAGTTCATCTCCAGCTTTTCATTTACCAGTATTCCAGAATCCTTCTTGGCAGGGCTGCTCTCAATCCCCCAGCCTGCTCTCAAATCTCCCCCACTAGGGGGTTGCCCCGACTCACGTGCAGGACCCTGCACTTAGTCTTGTTTTGAACCTCATGAGGTTCACACGGGCCCACTTCTTGAGCTTGTCCAAGTCCCTCTGGATGGCATCCCATCCCTCACCACTCAGCTTGGTGTTGTCTGCAAACTTGTTGAGGTGCACTCACTAAGAAGTACCATTGGCAGGAGGAGAAGTACAGTGATTTAAAGCAACAACCCCTCCACCACCACCACCCCGATGAGTACACCGAGCACTTGTTCAAGTGCTTCACTCCTTTCTTGAAGTTTATATCCCTGAACTTGTCCGACTACCCAATATCAGGAACATTAGTCTCCTCCAAATGGGTCCACCAAAAACAGCCTGATGAGTAGAAAATCCCTTAGAATTGTGGATTGCCCTCTCATATTTTGAGCTGAAAATAACAGAAGGCAGCATTACTAACACCATGTTTTTCTTCTTGCATCTCGCCAGATCAACAACACAGCAGTTGGACATGCAATTGTTCTTCCAACCGGTGGTGGTCAGCTGAATGAAACTATTCGGAGGCTTTTGACTTGTCACATTTGTCTGGGTAAATCATCCAAGTTCTCCTCTAAACAGTGCCAAATCCTTCTGGTCATGCAGCAGTTGGTTGTCAGTGGTGCAGAAGGGAAGCCCAGTTGGGAGTCAGCTCTTTTGCTGTTGAAGACAAGGGATTCATATTCTTAGCCTGAGCAGATGACATTGGCCTTGTGAATGAGGCTTGCTGTTCAGCATGGGCTTTTTCTGCTTTGCAACTAGAAGTTCCTTTTTTGGCCAGTTCCCATTTTTACAGCCCAAATACCGACAGCCAAGTCCTCTAAAATATGGCTTTCTGTCATTTATGACTGAGTGCTTGAGGGATTCCTTTGGACAAAGGACTGTGTAAAAATACTGAATGCATAACTAAATGTGGGTTTGGGATAAAATTACTTTGGTATCAATGGACCAGCCAAGTTCCTGGCTTGATTTCATATGACATGAGATTTTTACAGTGGCAAGGGAGAGTCATCTTTAGTTCCTCCAGGTGAAACCTACTGTGTTTCTTCCCCAGATGTGTGCGACCCTGATCCTATCTGTGGTTTTGGTAGTCAGAGACCTGTATTCAGAGACAAAAGGGCAGCTCCAACAGATGTAGACACTGACATTGCCTTCATCATGGACAGCTCAGAGTCCACCACTCCTCTGCAGTTCAATGAGATGAAGAAATACATTTCCCACCTCGTAAGTAACCTGGAAATCAGCTCTGAGCCAAAAGTATCTCAGCACCACGCAAGAGTGGCAGTTCTCCAGCAAGCTCCTTATGAATACGAAACCAACTCAAGCTTCCCACCAGTAAAAACTGAGTTTTCACTAACTGATTATGGATCCAAAGAGAACATAATTAATTACCTTCACAACCAAATGACCCAGCTTCATGGCACAAGAGCTATAGGAAGTGCAATTGAACACACAGTGTCTCATATTTTTGAAAGTGCACCAAATCCTCGGGACCTAAAAGTCATAGTTCTGATGTTGACTGGAAAAGTGAATAAACAAGAACTTGAATACCTGCAGAAGGTTGTTATTGATGCAAAATGCAAAGGGTACTTCTTTGTTGTCCTGGGCATTGGCAGAAAGGTGAATACCAAGAACATCTATAGCCTAGCTAGTGAGCCCAATGATGTATTCTTCAAATTGATCAATAAACCAGGAGAGCTTCATGAAGAGCCCTTACTACGCTTTGGGAGACTGCTGCCATCTTTTATCAGAAGTAAGTAAAACACCCTGCAGCTCAAGTATTGTGGAAGGGGCATAGTGTGACCTCAGAGGGGTTAATCACTCAGGTTTGGTCTGCCTGTCCCCTGGCTGGGTGGGCTCTAGACTGATCACCTCCCTGGGCAGTGGAGCCCAAGGAATGTTAGCCTCTTTTTATATGTTCTGTACTGTTTGGTCTGTTTTGCTGCTGGTCATAGGTCAGCCTAGTTGTATATGTCTGGTTTTTGTTCACTTTGGCCTCTCCAGCCCATCCCATGCAGTCTGTTGGTCTTCCAAGTAGACTCTATACTTCATTTATGGGATCTGACCTAATCCTGCCTGGTTTGCTGGTCACATCTGAAACATGTCCCATAGAGTCTGGTCCTGCTGGGGCTCTTGGCCCTCTGCAGTCCAGCAGCCTGGTAGCACTCCCCCTAAGCTCCCTGAACATCCAGCAAATCTTTCTTCCTAGCTTCAGCATAATCATGTCTAGCAGGCATTTGGACAGCTGGAGTTTGGAGACATTTGGAGATCTGGAGTTGCTCTGTGCAAATTTAAGGACAAGATGAACAGGATTCTTTGCTCAGAGATAAATAATGCTGCCGTGTTTAGGATGTGCAGATTGTGCCTTGAAATATTTCGTCTCAGCTCAGCTAAGACCCCAGGATGGATCTCCAGCTAAAGCCAGCTGCCAGACATTCTAAACAGACCTGGCCAGCCAAGAAAAGAGATGGGCCTTTACTAGGAAAGCAAGTTTTATCAAAAAAGTCCTGAAAGATCAATATAGTAGGCTAATAAACCAGTGATTTGGGAATGTGTTGCACTAAATAGGAAGCAGACATGAGCATGTCTTTCCCTGGAAATCAATGTTTAGGTTTTCTCAGTTTGCTTTTTCCATTTACCACTTACAGGCATCCTGGAAACTTCTAACTCTTGAAAAAATATTAATTGTGTGGTTTAAAGTGCCTTGTTACAAGCAAGCTGTTTACATGTGACAGACTAAGACGTACAGCCCTCTGCTATCCTGTATTTACTGCTCTCATGTTTGTAAATTGTAATAACAAGTCTCCAAGCCCAGGATGCTGCAGTAACCACACCAGAAGTCAAGAGATATTCCATAAACTTTGTCAGAGCAAGGAAGAAGAGAAGAGGCATTTTTAACTGAGAAGAAATATGTGTAACCACCAGTCTCAACACCAATGTTTAATGCCATGCTTTCTTTCCCTCTAGGTGACTTTGCTTTCTACCTGTCTCCAGAGATAAGGAAACAGTGTGAGTGGTTCCAGAGTGATCAACAAGCCAAGAGCCAGAGCCCCAGGCACACCGAGCACAAAGCAGTGTAAGTAGTGGCTTGTCTGCAAGAGGACGAGTTTTATTAACAGCGGCTGTCTAGGGGAGAAGTATTCATTTCCAAGTCCCTGTTTGGAAAAAAAAAAAAAAACAAACCCACAAAAGGAGGATTATCTGCACATTATGAGTTCCTTTAGTGCAATGGCAAAAGAGCAACAGATGTGTCTAACAGAGAAGGGTAGACAAGTACACATGTGATTTAAAATTTGTGTTAAATTTCATATTTATCTATGTATAAATGATATGAGGGAGGCATATAGCACTGTCATGCAGATCAGGAATCCCAGAAATTATTATTAATCTGGGGTTTTCCATTCAACAACTATTTTCAGAGGCTGGGCTGCTCTGGACTATCTAATATTCAGGACACATTGTAGAATATATCCTAATGTTTTCTGAATGGAAGTGAAGGTTTGTTGTGACCAGGACTCACTCGCCATTGGCACAGAGCTGTCCTGGTTTTAGAAGGTCAAGTTTCTTGAAATCAGGCATGCTACAGCTCTGTCTACTGAATTCACTCTTATGTGTGTAAAGTTGCTGTATACAAGTCTGTTGGGCAGACTTGTGCCCAAAGTGATAGGCAGTGGTCTGCAGCACTTTTCACTGTTTGCCTGTGGGCATATTTGAAGTTGACAAAGACTATTGATCTCAGTGGAATTCTTGCTAGTGGTTTCTCCAGTTCCAAAATCCTGCTTATATGTGCAGTGATAGAGGGGGGAAGCCATATCAGATGCTTTTCTTTGACAGGTATGGGGCATCCAATGAGACCATAAGCCGGACCCTCAGTCCCAGCACCACAGTCAGCATCAAGCCTGTTGCAAGCACCAGTGCCCGTGCCAGAACCACCACTGCCAGCACCACGGCCCAGACCAGAGCCACCGAACAGACCACAGCCAGTACCATGGTCCAGGTGAACACCACCACGCAGAATGCAGCAAGCACCACCACACACACCAAAACCACTGGCCGCACCACCACAAGCACCACAGCTGCTGCGGCAGGTGGCAGGAGAAAACAAGGCGGTACGTAAAAGGCTCTCCCCTTGCAAGTCCTGCCTCCCAATTTGCACCACAGTGGGTTGTAGCTTTTCTTCCACCCTGAGAGGATTATTCCTATGGGAAATGTCACTAAGAGTCCATATTTTGTGCTTGCAGAAACAAGTATTTAGGTGAAAAACTGGAAATCTACACTAGGCTTTGTCAACTTGTGTTAAGGATTTTGTGCAAAACCAGGTAGGGTGCAGGCTGCCTTCCAGGCAAAACGCAAGCAGGACATCTAACCATAGGTCAATTCATCATCTGCTGCCTAGCTTAGCAGTCCAGCAACGGAGCCTTTCTCTTTCTAGTGTGGCCCATTTGCTTTCTGTGTTTTCCTTGTAGCATTGCCCCTTGTCTAAATTTTGCTATTTATGGTGATTCATAAAATGACATTGTTTGAATCCTCTGTCAGCTAATATAAATGGTTTGGTTCATCACTGAATGAATGTGTAGACCTATTTGGGAATACTAAAGCTTTCATGTCAGCGCAGTTCATGTAAAGGAGTCTTCTAGGAAATAAAGGTTTCTTGTGTATTTCCAAGGAGTGCAGGCAGCTCTGCACCAGCTGAGCAAGTAACAAAAAGTATGTGTCAAAGCACAGGGATGCTTAAGCAGTCATTGAATGCATGTCCCCATGTAAATATTAAATGAAAAGCAATAAATAAAAGCAATGAGGTTTTGCATGTTTGATGCTTTCATCAGCTTGAGAGGAACAAGTATTTCTAGGTGTTTCTCGCTCCACTGCCTCTTCCAAGCAATGTTTATAAAGGTCTCATTCAATACTCTGCCATAGCAGGAAAACCTTTCCCTAATAGCTTCTTTGACCCATCTAAGATTAAGCAGGCTTTGCTTGAAGATCAGCAGTTCAGTGAACCCATTGCACCCTAGAGAAGGATCTGACTGGACATGTTTACAATTGCACATTTCAAGCTGTGTAAATCTCGTAAAAAAAAGAAAAAAAAATTACTTGACTTGCAGCAGATTGTTAGAAAATAAATAAATGGCTTGGTAAATCATCTAGGCTGGGAAAAAAAAAAAAGCCTTCCTGGGGTTGAGCTGGGTTGGGCATCTGAGACAGCAAAGTCACAATACAGTTTGTCCATGTCATAACTGGTAAATAAATAAACAAATTTATTTGCTGGGACCGGGAAGGAGATCCTGCAGCACTGGGACACTTTTCCCTTGAGACCTTTCCCTCTTCAAGTCCTTGCTTAGTGTTTCTTCTGATTTTGCATTGCAGCAAAGACCCATGATATCCAAATCACAGATGTCACTGAGAACAGTGCCAGGCTGCGTTGGGCCAGCCCAGAGCCAAACAACGCCTACGCTTTTGACATCACCATCACCTTAGCACATGACCACTCTCTTGTGCAGAAGCAAAACCTGACAGGCACTGAGCACATCATCCGAGGACTTAGAAGTGGACAGAAATATCTTGTCATCGTTACTGGCTACCACAAATCCCAGCCCAAAGTGACCTACACAGGGATATTCAGCACAAGTAAGTACCTCTTGAGGAAAACACACAAACATTTATTTTTTTGTAAAATGGATATGAAAAGTGGAAAAAAGAACACATGTAAGGGATGAGGAATAAGTTGGTACCAACAATCCCAACCCTGGCAATGCTCAGTTGTGTCACTGCATGTCTGGCATCCTCTGGACCAGCAGCAGGACCCAGTTATGAAACACTGCAAATGTGTTTCTTTGGCAAATGCGTTAAACACGTTAGTGGTGTTAAATTGACACAGATTGTGGGAAAATTAAAGCCAGTCCCATAGTGGGGGCTTAGTCTTATTGTGCATGCAGGAGGCTTTGAATGGGTCTTGGTGGGGTCCAGATGGCATTGCTGTAATTAATAAGAGTCAAATTGGGTTAACACAGAGTAAATTCAGGCTGATTGCAAAATAAGCAAGAAAAGTTGTTTCTCCAATTGCCATTTCTATAGCCACCTATCTGCTGCACATACTATATTAACCCCACCAAAAATACATTATGAAGAGATTAAACAGAGGGTTTAGTCTTTTGAGGATCCAAGTTCCGTGCATGCAGACCACATGTAAATCTCATCAACCCTTTGGCATGGCCAAAAGTTGCTATGTAAGACTCAGTTAATTATTTTAAAATATAATTTGGCGTAAAGGTGATTTGAAGTTTGTGCTGGTCCTCTCCGTGATGTGTCTGGCTCATTCTGACCCTTCAGAGACACTATCTGTGCCCACAGAGAGCCTTTCCACTGGTATCAGTGGGATTAGATCAGGTCCAAAGTCTTTTACCTTTGCGAGCAATAAATGTGCACATAAAAATGTTGAAAAAAGACATCAATGTGTAGAAGTAACATTTTTGTGTGGTTTACTTGGAGCTCTTGATGCCCAGGGAAGTTGCATTTCCCCCAGAGTAAATCTCAAATGGGAACAAATTGGGCAGGCAGCAGTGATGCTGCCTATGGTCCCAAGATGTGACCTGGGCACTAGGTAGGACTGTTCCCCTTACCCACACCCTCCACCAGAGAAAAGAAAATCCAATCCTTCTTGCAGCTGCAGCCCCTTTCTGCCCTCCAGGCCTGCAGAAAGTGAGTCACAGGTTGCCCTGGGAAAGGGGCATAATACAATATGGTGGAGTAATGCAGGGCATGGTGCAATATGAACCATGTTCTCCTGTCCATCACAAAGGCTTTTTTCTACCAGTGACAGTCCTCAGCAGCATAGTTCTCAGAGGGCTGTGATGGGAGGAGTGTGGTCAAGGAGAGGCAGACAATGCATGGACAACCCTTGAGGGCTGCAGAGGAGCAAGAGAAGATCCATCATGGACTATTCATTCCCCTGGAGGATGCCATTATTTTTTTTCTACTATCTTGTAAGGCCAGTGGTGCAAAGCTAAACTTTGCAGAAGGGCCACATTTCCTCCTCCAGAGCCCCTGCCCAGTCATGTGCTGTGGGGTGAGCAGAGCCCATCCAAAGTAGTTGTGTGGGGCCCTGGGAATGCTTTTTCACAGTCACCACAAAGGATGAACCTGAACGCAGAGCAGACCTGCCAGCTGGGGAAAGCAAGGGAAACCCGTCCCGGTGCAGCTGGGTGGTCATGCATTACTCATCCTGTCAGCTGCCTCCAATAAACATTTCTGAAATCTATGTGCTGGGGTAAACAGATCCAGACCTGATTTGTATGCATCCCCTGTGCTAGAGCTGGGGCCAGTGAGCTTGTTTATGGCTGTGCTGAGTGTGCTGCTGCAGATCCCCTTCCCCTTGGCTGACCCCACTGCTTTTTTCTCCCAGAGATGCCGGCGCAGCCCAAGGTGTCCCTGGCCAATATGATGCTGAACACTGAGCCCCTGGAAGGGCCCGAGAGTGGTGAGTATGGGTGATGGTTGGGAGTGCTGGGCTGGGAGGCTCTGCCAGGACCCTCACCAAAAGCCTGACTGTTGACACTGATCTTCCTTTTGCCTGCTCCCAAACCTGGACTTTCCTAGAGCCCTGCTAGGACCAAAGGATCTGTGATCCCTTTGCTTTGCAGAGCCAGCAGATTATGAGCTAGATGACAGCCTCCTCCATGCAGACCTAAGCCCTGTATCGGGGTCTCTGCTTCATGCTTGATCCAGAGCTCTCTGAAGTTGCAGTTGTTTTCTTGGGTGACTTAAACCAGTTCCTGTTTCCATCGCAAGGGTGGGAGATGAGCCACAGCCTAAACACTGACCACTCTCCAGGGACAGACTGACCTCCTCATGGCCTCCCTGGCATACGTAGGTGCAGGTGTGGATGCAGAACATCACTTGGTACTTGTTTGCACTCTCACTCCCCACTTGGGGCAAAGAATAGGTCTTGGGTCCTTTGTTTAACACTTGGCTTTCAACAAGGGCTTGGCCAACAGCCAGGGATTGCAAGGGAGTTAGTGTCAGACATTTGCAAAAATTTGGCTAATTGGTAGCCTCCATCCAGTTTAACTCATCTGTCCATCCCCTGTCTCTATGCCACCAGTGATGTATGTAGCAAACTGGTAAATGAGCAAGCTGTCAAATCCTACTGTTGTTAATCCTGTTAACCTGTGTTAACAACCATAATTACTCTAGCTGTTAATATGCCATCTCACTGCCTTTGTTGACATCAAGTTAATTATATTGGCACCTTTACACTCCGTTATACCTCATGTGCCAGGCTGTAATCCTTCTTCCACAGGTCTGGAAGGGCTCTCGGTCTTCACAAAGCGTTCTTGCAGGCACCAACTGTGAATCTGGCATTCAAACCTCATCCCTGAATCTTCACTCTTTCGGGTTTTTTCAAGCCTTTGCTTTTTGTATGGCTCACTTCCTTCCTGGGGAGATCCAAGAGCATGGGGAGATGTTGGCTGAAGGCATTGAGCAGCAGCAAAAGTTGCAAGGCTGCTGTTGGGGTTTGGGTGCTTGCATTGAAAGGGATGAGCATGGACCTCATGGCTGGTTGGATGTACCACTGGAGCTTGCTGCAGCAGAAGGTCTGAGGGCTGGTGCTGGGCCGGGACCATATTAATTTCTGCGTTGCTGTATGTCCCATTGCCCCACCCTTCCCATGTGCTCCCATTTGTTTGGTCCTTCTCCCTGGCACTGGCATCCCCTCCAAAGCCCTCACCTGGCATGCAGCCTTAGGTAGGTCACTCTGGCCAAGAAATATGGATGTGCTGTGTGTTCACTCTGTGCTTCAGTGCAGACCTCAGCCTTAGCTCCTCTTGTTGACCCACTTGCAGAAAATGCTTTTACCTGAGGATTTATGGCAGCAGCAATTTGAGGGAAACATTCTTTGAGGATGCCAGTCTGTTTTTGCAACAGGCTAAAGACATTAAACAGGGCAGGGGCTTTGGGGTAGGTAGTTCAGCTGCAATTTCTCAGTGCAACAGGAGACCCATGTGTAAACATTGTGACAGACCTCAGAGGAAGCCCCAGATTCTGCCTTCCTTATGTAGGCAAGGCAGCTGCTAGCATGGACAGCCTGTCTTTGCTAATAAAAACTCTGGAATCTGGGCCTAAATTGTCATTTCTGGGCAGAGGAGGAACATATGTTTAAATCCTCATCAAGCCTTAAAATCTACCAGGTGCGGCTTGCCTTTAGAGATAAAATAAACACAGTTAAGGTTAAAAGTTACTGCCAAGACAATTAACTTTGAAAATAAATGGGGAAGTTGTGTGAGAGCCTGATCCTGCATGCATCAGCAGGGATTAAGGGGCTTCCAGGACCTTGGTCTAGGGGCTCGGGGCTTGGATGTGCAAAGAAATCAAGAGTGGGGAGAGGCATGCTGTAGGTTTGCATTCAGCAACAGAAATCATGAGATAAGGAAATGTCCCCAGTCCTGTTTTGTTTTGTTTTGTTGTTTTTTTTTTTTTTTTATTTTTATTTTAAGTATCTTTGCTTTTCTAGCTTTTAACCCTTTCAGAGTCAGTTAACCTTTGCACCTTTTGACATGCAGATTGGCCAGACCCTTGCTTGCTGGACTTTGACATGGGCATGCAGTGCAAAGACTATCAGATTGTGTGGTTCTTTGACTACAAAAACAAGATCTGCAGCCAGGGTTGGTATGGTGGCTGTGGTGGTAATGCCAATAGATTTGAGGCTGAAGCTGAGTGCCTTAGCAAATGCTTAAAACCATGTAAGTACCACGTGGGGATTAATCCTTTTGTATTTTATCATATTGTCAAATAATGTTTGGATCAGAGAGAAAACATCATTTAAAATCCAGACCCACGCACTTTTTCCCCCAGCAGCAGCTGAGAAAGCCATGCAGCAGCCACCCCTTGAGAAAAGATTATCATCAGGTAACACTAAAAAAAAAAAATTAAAATCACAAACCAAAGCAAACATTATTTCACCTAGACCATTTCATAGCATGCATCCAAGCTTGTTCAATACAAGGTCACTCATAGTATAAACTTGGTTTTCATTTGCTCCTTGACATGACCATGCCCTACCATCTGTTTTGCATGAGCAATTCACCTTGCATGTGTATTGTCACAATGGGATGTGTTGTGTTTGCATGATCTGAGTGGAGACAGACCTCTATGACAAAATTTCACAAGAAGCATGGGGTTGCTTAACTGGAGCATGGCATGGTCTCAAAGCCGTTTCTGTTATCACTGCATGGCTAACCAAGGCCATCATTCAGCAGTGTATCTTTGCTGAGATACAAAGAATTGCAAATCTATCACTGCTTGTAATGAAAACACTTGATGGAAATTTATGGCATGGGGCTTGGGGCTTGTATGTAGAGGTTTTCTTTTGCACCAAAAGATAAAAATCAAAGGTGAAGGAGAAGCCTACAGAAGAGCAATGACCTTCTCTCCTCAAGATTAAGGGGTTGTGTTTACAAACCTCTTCAAGACCTGGGAAGGAAGTAGAGACTTGCAATGCCTGTGTTGGTTCAGCAAGGGGTTGGGATGGTAACCTGACCCCAACAAAGCCTTGTTATCATAGCAGCCTCCTCCTTCTAGTGGTGCTTCAGGGCCCTTTGCAGAGATAGGAGGGAAACCTAGGAGTGAAGCAAGCTCTGTTACCTAATGGCAGGGTTTTAATCCATGTAGGGGCATTGCAGGGTTTGAAAAGGCAAATTAAGCAATCCCTCCCAGCCATTTGATTTTCTTAGGTGCTTTAGGCTCCTTAAATCAGACTCGGGAAATTTTTGTCACTGACAGTGATGCAGCTTGAGTCCAGCTGTGGGTGCCCCTGCAGAAACATATAGGCAAACATGGATGAGGCCACCATCATCAATGGAGATGTCTGGGCTGGTAGCTGCTTGCAAAAGGATATTCAAAGGTGCTTCTGGGCTGGAAACAAGCATCATAGACAAAGATTTGTTTGCTGCAGTTTGAGGACTTTCCAGGCAGAGGAAGCAATACATGGCTTGGGCAGAAACCTGTGGCTTCAGTCTAAACCAGGATTTTATCCTCACAAAGCAGGGAAGCCTTCCTGATGTGTTTTTTTTTTNTCTCATCCTAGAGACCAGCCCCTTTTGATCATTGTCACATGCCTTGATGACGTTTCCAGCAACTGTTGTTCAGGCTAAAGTGATATTTCATTAACTTGGCACAGTTCTGCCCTGGGAAGATAGTCAAGAAAAGCAAATGAGGGGCCCTGGAGGGATGCTTGCATCTGCCTGCTCTGCCAGGTCTCCTGCTCTATCCACCACTTTATTCTGTTTTTGTTTTCTGCAAAACCAGAGCTTGAATCCATCATGGAAAAAGAGACACAAGAGTTCACATGCTCCCCAGCTTTTAAAATGCTGAGTTTTGAGTTGGGCTCTCAACTTCAGGCACTGGAGCCAGGTGCAAGACTGAGAAATTAGTTGGTCTCAATAACCTCAGGGCTTCCTGGGTGCAAAAACATGCTCCAGACCCACCTCCCGTTTGAAGCCTTTTAAATGCTGTGATAACTTTTAATAACTCAATTTTTAAATTTATATTTATTTATTTACCATGACAAAATTAACTGTAAGGGCAACTGCAGAGTCCAGGTACATGTTTTCCAGGACATGAATTTAAAATCTGGCTTATGGTCTCTCTCACCAACTTTTGAACCTGCCAGAGCCAGCCAAAGCTTAAAACACATTTTAGTTCCCTAGTTCTTGCTCTCTATCAATTCTTGGAAATTTTTAAAAAACCTTTTGTTTCATTTATTGTGGTTCAGGTACGGGTTTTTTGGAAAGGGGGAGGTTTTCATTAAAATACCATGTGGTGGTTCAGCTGGAGGAGTTACGGGGTGGTGTTTCATGGTGCTTTGAATCTGGATTGCAGCACAAACCTCCATGGTGTGAATATTACGGCAGGCAAATTGAAGATCATGATTCAAGTGATTTTTCAGCAGTTTTTTTTGAAGCCAGACCTGGGTCTAAAGTGGTAGCTGGATCTCCCTACGCATCTGCTGATCCTGAGTGCTGTTTCCACTCTCAAAAGGGACAAACAGGGCTAAAAACTGGGCTGCCTGTACCCCTGCTGCAGTGAAAAAATATGTTATACCTTCCATCAGCTGAATGTTTTGATTACTGTATAAATTCTTGTATTTGTATCTGCTGGCTTTCAGTCTTTTGGAAGGTGGGAAAGAAGGGAGATGGACTTTGAAAAAAAATATCTGAATAATAAAAGGCAAAGAGTCTGCCAAAGACATGAGGAAGCTTTGGGTGTAGGAGCCAAAAAGCAAAGCTAAATTGGAAGGTCAATATTGATTTCAAATTACAAGGAAAAATGGAGATTAAAAAGGAGTTCCTGCTTCAAAACATCACATTTAGAATAGGATGATGTACAAGAGCATCCCCTTGGACATCTCCTCACCTGGGAGGGACATAGTCCCATCTCTCTCTTTCTGAACAGAAAATCCACTGTCCAAGTAAATCACCCAATCTCTGTTATAACTGCAGTGTGGACCACTTGTGTTTGACCCCTTTGACCACAGCATTGTTCTGTCAGCAGTATGCTCAATAACTCACAGCACAGAGGAAAAAATGTGATTAGAATGAGCTGGCAGAAAGGGTGTAGATGTTTGGCAGGGTCTGCTCAGAAGCATTGGTCTGGGCATCTACATTTTCTCCCAGGAGCATCCTGGCCTTGCTGCAGTGTTCCTGGGCTCTGGGCAGCCTCCAGCATTGGCTGCAATTTCCTTTAAAGTAAACCCATTGCCAGGGTTTTCTTACTGCCTAGGGTGAGTTACCAGATCTACTTTCTAGTTGGGATTTATGGGATAATCTGTGCCCTGCTTCCCCTCAAAACTTTAGAAGGGTTTAGTACACCTTTGCTCTCACCAGACCCCAGAGAAGCTTGCTGGCAAATGCACCTTCTTATATATTCACCCTATATCTATATACTCATTTATATATTCATCTGTGGGTATGTTGGGGGTCTGTTTCCAGTAGAACAAAGACCTGGGAAGATTTCTCAAGCCCTTGCAATTAGTGGCCAATTCCTCTTTCTTATTGTTTGGGATGGCCAGTATCATAGAAAGGTGACTATAAAATTATTTTTTACCAGCATTGAGCACTTAATCTCACAAAATCCTGCTTTCACCTGAGCAGTCGAGGATCACATCTTAAGCTCAGGCACCTTCACTATTAGCAAAAAACTGTTTCTGGGGAACCTGTGTGATTTGGAAGGGAGCTACAGAAGACTTGAGGCTGTTTTCAGGCAAGCCCGTTTAGTAGCTTGATTTCTGGCACCTGGTTTACAAAAAGCACGATCTGAAGACTAGGTTATCAGAAGATAACTTCCACGCCTGGATTTCCCCAGCAGTCATTGCTGATGTACTCTGTGTGTATTGATTCATCTTTGTATTTGGAATAAACCCAACTTCTTTGGTTGAAATAAAAAAAAAAAAAATCTGGGTTGCAGATACCCCCCTAGTAAGAGGAACCCCACACTTTGTCCATCTGGCTGCCCATCCTGTCCCAGTTCATTTTTGGGTGCTGGCTGTTTTACTGATACTTGTTAGACTGATGGCTTATGATTTTTATGCATACCCAAGGCTGGACATCAGCACCTTGAAGCTGTACTGCAGGTAAGTGGAAGTAATGACATCAGAAATTTTTGGGATCTTCTTGACTCAGGGATATGGTAACAAGGCTTTCCAGGACAACCCATGATGACTAATGATTGTGCTGTGCTGAGCACACATCCCATGTGTGCAGGGAATACCTAGTTTGTGACCTGATGTTAAATTAGTGGCTAATCTCAGATATTTTTTTTTTAATTTTATTTTTAAAAAAAATTATTTGGCAATTTCATTATAACTCATCCAAATACGTTATTATTTTGTTGTCTGCTTACCCAGCAAGAGATGCAGAATGTGTGTGGTAGGTTTAGGAGCATCTTCACATAGAAAATTTCTCTTTTCAAGGGAAGATAATATTTTTAATGGGAAAATGATGGTGCAAATACTTTTTCCCTTGAAGCCCATCCAGTCCACCCCCAGTTCTGAAAACTAACTAATTTCCTGCAAATCTAGGACAACTGCTGCTGTACAACACTTTTCCTTCATCTCAGCATCACTCTGTGGATGCATGACAGCAACCTGGCTGAGGGCTTGTGCATCAGGGCTGGTGGCCTCCAAAGAAAGACCTTCTGTTTGCAAACTAAGAGATCGGATTTAGGCACAGGAGACGTGTAAAGTCTATGCTATGGTTACCCTTGGTTACCCTTTCTAAGCTTGCATACTAGCCCTGCTTGCAGGGATTTCTCTACCCTCTAAATACATTCAGAGAGGCTGTATTTACCCTGGAGACCTGTTGCTGACTCTTCTTGCTCCTCTTTTTATCTGCAGTCACAGATATCTGCCGGTTGCAGAAAGATGAGGGGACCTGCAGGAACTTTGTGCTGAAATGGTACTATGACCCTGAGACAAAAAGCTGCGCCCGGTTCTGGTATGGTGGCTGTGGAGGCAACGAGAACAGATTTAACACGCAGAAAGAGTGTGAAAAAGTTTGCATCCCTGGTAAGCAGCATATACGTGGCTGGAGAGAAGCCAGCCAGGTCCCTGGCATTTCCAGTCTGGTGCATGGCTGTAACGAGCTTGTTTGTGGTGCTCTGGACTCCATAGCAAGTCCTGGCTATGGAGCTCCATTTATCCTCCCTCAATATCCTGCACCATTTCCCATGCATGGAATTATTTAATTTATTTTCTTTTTCTCCATCAAACCAATTTTAGGTAACATCATCCCTGGCGTTGTGACAATAGGAACATAGAGCCAGCAACCCGACAACACATACCTCTGAGACAGTCAGGAGCATCAGCCATTGCCAACTTACCCCTATAGAAGCTAAGGGTATAGACTACCTTGCACTGTAATATTTCATGCTTTTAACTTCCAAGCAAACGTTGAAGAAAGTGTTTTGCTGCATGACCTATTCAATATGGTGCTAAACTGTGGAATGAGTGCTACATGTGTCTGGGTTATATTGTATAGCTTCAACATTACCAATTATTTACCTAATTGCAGATTGCTATTGTCTCTCAACATGTCTCTAAATTACCCTTTCTTTATGATTCTGGCAGTCTGCCTATCTAAGGTACCATAAAAATGAGATGACCGAAAAAAAAGAAATCATCATAATTTCACTGCAACTGTTACGTGCTTGCTTTTATCGTTTTCATAACTGAGCATAACTTTGCAGGGGAAGCCTTTGTGTAAGAGAGTAGCTAATTATGATAAACAACTGGTTCAATTTTCCATTCTTCTTTTTTTCTTCCTTTTTTTTTTCTTTTTTTTTTTTTGTCTGTTTGTTTTTAATTTTTGCTCTTTTTGCTGTATTAGGTTTCGAACCAGATTTCTTGTATGCATTTGTAACATATGTGGCCAACCAAACTAGCAATGAAAACGAAACAAGGTTTCCAAATGCAAATGCACTGCTGGGACCAAGGCCTCAGTTAACAAATTTTTAAATTGTGGTGTTGGATGCCTCTGGCATTCTTCTGATGTTGTATGTTTCATAAAATACAAAGCATAGCAATTTGGGGGAGGGGGGAGTGGCAGGCGGGAGGGGGATTTTATTTTTATTGTGGATTCTGTGTCAGGAAGTCTATACAAAGAACTTTTAAATAAAGTCTAATGGAGATTTTGAGAAACTCATGGGTTTGTCTGTGCAACAGCTATGTTTGACCTCAGTGGAGTGATTTTCCAGAGTCTGGAAACCATTAATTTGGAGCAAAATCCCAGCAGCCCTTAAAGAGAAGATGGATGTAGTATGGATATTCAGGGTGACATCACTGAGATTCTGCTGCTAACCTGGCATTTTCCAGCTTAGAAAAAGCTGGAAACTCGGATGTCTCAGGTGATGGTGGTGAAATCTCCATCCTGGATTATTTTAAACTCAGCAGGATATGTCTGTGAGCAATCTGTCCTCAGCTGGCCCTGCTTTGAGTGGTGTGTTGAACCAGAGGTATACAGAAGTCCCTTCCAGCCTGCATGACTTAATGACCCCATGACCATTTTCAGGTGTCTCTTTGCTGCCCATAGCCATGATGATTTTTACTCCAGGGTATTCCTGTGCTTGTGAGAGCTTACCACAGGAGCTAAAATCCATGGAAACAATGGACTTCACTATTCTTAGGGCAGCGAGGAGGGTGTGCAGCAAGCTCGCTACCCTGGACTTCAGGAGAGGAGACTTTGGACTCCTGAGAGATCTGATTGGCAGGGTAGTGTGGGAAAAAGAGCTGGAGGGGAGAGGGGCCCATGAAAGCTGGTTAGTGTTCAAGGATCACCTCCTCCAAGCTCAGGAGAGGTGCATCCCCAAAAAGAAGTCGGATAAAATAGCCAGAAGGCCTGTGTGGATGAATAAGGAAATGTTAGACAACTGACAGACCAAGTTGCTGAGCTCCTTTCCATCATATTTGAGAAATCATGGCAATCTGGTGAAATTCCTGCTGATTGGAAAAAGGGGAACATAACCCTGATATTCAAAAAGGGT
>VZRU01017827.1:114397-158075 GCA_013398155.1 Pedionomus torquatus | reverse complement strand
TTTTTAAATGATTTTCACCCCATGAAAGCCTTTCCTGTAAACCTTAGGAGGAGAAAAATATTTTTAAGTGCATTCGGTATAGGATAATGTTTTGAAGAAGCTTGGCTGGATTCTTGGCAATTAGGAAAGTCGGGCACCCCTGCCCTCACGCAGGCAGACGCACACGCGTGTCCTGGTACACGGGCAGAATTCGGGAGGCTCCAGAGTTAGAGGAAAGGTACAGAGAACATCCTGATGAGGTAAAAGGAGGAGTAATTTAATTGTCTAACTCCTTCTGTGCTCGAGAATATCAGACAGATGGGGAGGATAAAACAAGGAGCTCAATAATTAATTTTCATGTTCCTCACTAGTGGGACCTCTTTAATCCCTGTTCCTGTGATTATAGAGAAAGGTTGGATTCTGAAGTTTCACTCATTAGCTACGTGTTGTATGAAAATACCTGTATTTTCAAAAGGAATAGTGACAAGAATGAAAAATTTCCACTATTAAAAATATCTTGGTGTCAGGGACTTTTGTGAAAGAACAAAAACTCTCTGATTCCCTCAGATAAATAATGAAACAGATGGTTGTTGGGAGGTTAAAGGTCAAACCTTCCCTGTTGACTAAAACACAAGGTTGACTTAAAAGATTTTTCCGAAGTTATTGAAGATGCAGCGCTCCTGCCTTGTGTCTCCTGCCTCCTGATGGAACGGCGTGGGCTTCCTTAAAAACACTGGTGGGGCACCAGGGGCTCGGCTTGAGGCGGCTGCCACCCAGTTTGGTGCCAAGCTGCTCTTCTCCAAACCACACGTATAATAAAGGACATGGGTGAATAATTAAGCGAACTTGTCCAGGTTATCCAAAAGGCTGAACCTTAAGCTTTAATCCTCTTCCTAAATGAGCTCCTCCCTGAAATGGGAGCTGAGAAGGTCACTGAGGAAAATTTGGGAAGTCCTGAGAAAATTATCCATGATGCAATTCAGGAAAATGTAAAGAAAACAAACAAACACTGTCTGTAGGGTTAAGCTTCTGCATTCGTTAACAAACTCCTGTTAAAGGAGACGGGGGCATTTTTAAAGCAGCGTATAGACCGACGAAAGAGGCAGATGCTCTAACTCGTGTGATTCAACATAATTTTAGCGCAAATTGTGCAATCATTCAAACACACAAACATTTCAAGGTAATTTTCGTAAATCCCTATTGTGATCTAATTTCTTATTAAGGAGAATAAAGCAGGCTGCCGTTGTAATTCATCAGCCCTATGCACTGCAGAGCAACTGCTGGAGTTCATTTCATGGTTTTTGCTGAAAAAAAATAGACTTAAATTTCTGGAATTACTAGCAACAACCTTCGAGTAAAGATCTACTTTTTTTTTTTTTTTTTTTTTTTTTCCAAACAGAATTTAAAGCTAGACAAACAAATTGTAGCTGAAATCTGAGAAGGTCATCGAGGTCAGATCTGATCTAAGGACCAAATCCACGAGAACTGTGGAGTGGGCTTCAAGGTAAAATGTGCAATAGAGGACACACCTGGGCCTCTCACAAAGAGCATCGTTGTGGTGCAGAACAGCAACGCATTTAGTGCACCCAGCATTGATTACTGCTGCCTTCCTAAACAAGGTCAAACATCCCTTCCTCATCTGGAGTCAGACCTGGCTTTCACCACTTTCCAGACCAGCTCTGCAGGTGGAGGAGCCTTGAGAAGGGCCCGGATGGTCGGTTCCAGTGAGGGGAAGATGAGGGTGTTTGGTGTGCAGGTTCTCGCAGGCTCGTCCAATAGTCTGGAGAGGAGAAGGTGAGGTAAAATCTTTTTACCCCGTGGAAAAAGTTATTTCAGTGAAAATTTTCTACCATGCTGAAGGGCAGCCTTCCCAAATTGGAAGAAAAAAGAAAATCAGTCTGATGGCTGAAAAGCGTTTCAGGGTCAAGTTGTGGATCCCTGGAAGTATTTAAGGCCAGGCTTGGTGGAGCTTTGAGCAACCTGATATAGTGGGAGGTGTCCCTGCCCAGGGCAGGGGGGTTGGAACTCGATGATCTTCAAGTTCCCTTCCAGCTCTAACCATTCTGTGATTCTAAGTTCATCCTCCAAGCGAAGCAGACCCTCCCCTGCAGTTCCCCCGCCTCCTCTAAGCACTCTCTTTACAGCAAGGTGACTATTTCCAGTCTGTATATGGGAGGATGAAGTGAAGGTCAGGGTGGAAAACTGTGTGCGTGTATCCCCGTGTGCCCGTGAGCGTGCAAGCCCATCCCCCTGTGCTCACCCACCTCTGCCGCCTTCCCACCATCCTGCTGCTGCCACTGGTGATGTTATAAATGGTCACGCCTGCAGCAGCAGTCACACGAAGGCAGTAAGTGAGACAAATAAAAATCTGTTGCATGGTAATTCACAAATAAAAGTTCATTTTCCTTTAAAGGAGGCGCACAGCCGTGTGTGTGTGTGTGGAGAGGGAATTCCGCCACTTCACCACCAAATAGGCAAGGGACGTTGCGCCATAATTTGACCTAATTTTTTTCCAAATATAAAATGACCTGTTACGGCATCCCAGGGAGAATATGAATTAGCCCAGGTCAATAGGAGGTCAAACAGATAGGGTGCTAAAATCCCTTTACTACTTTGTAGTATCTTATGCTAATTCAGTTCCCTTCTCTGTGATAAACAAAGCCAGTTGAAAGTAGATAGCATCACACAGTGATGGGTCCCAAAGCTACAATTTAATACAAATCTAGTAATTCCATTATACAACATATCCAGCTCATTTAGAGGCAACGAATACTTAAGAAGGTCCAGGATTGAAATGCCTCAGCTGATACTTTAAAAATATAAATAATCCAGCAAAATTTCATTTGTCACATAAACCTAATAGATATGCATGATAGAAATCCTGGCTGTCCTTTAAAATATCGTTCAAATGCAAATCATAGGTCCTGGGTCCTTATACATCAATAGTGCAGGGTTTTCAGGCACCTCATCAGTAGATACATGTATTAAAAAAAAGAACCCTCATTCTCATTGTTCTCTCTTTGCAAAAAGTGATATTATATGAGCCTAATGAGAATTTCTGATTTAATAAAGTTGAACCTTTCACAATGTTTTGCAGGGGAGGCTTTTCACCTTGGGAGGATGCTGCAGCTGAACCCCGCTCAAAGGCACCCCCAGCACGCAGCACCTCTGGGGCAGAGGAGAGTCGTGTTCACCAGGGCTATCAGGGCAAACCGATGCTCTTGGGACGTGCCTCGGTGTCTCCAGTTTTAGCGGTGACACAGACATTCCGAGCCTTAGGAGGAACCTTCTGAATCACTGTCTTGCAGGTAACTGAGAGCAGCCCCAGTGAAGCTGCCTTGCAAAATATTTGGGTTATTAGGAGATACATACAATTAGTCTTGAGTCATACACTTCCAAAATAACACTTAGAAAAAGAGACACAACAAACAGATGTTATGAGCGGCTGAAGACTCAATGCTACTGGCCTGTCTGCTTTCCTAGAGAACAGGCTAGGGCAGGAAACCCCCAGATAACTGTTAGGAATGATTAAAAACTGCTGAATTTCTGTCTGTGGAACAGGAGGGTGATGGTTGTTATTAGACAGAGAGGGAGAGAAATTGCAGAGTAGCTCAGGGAAAGGGGCACAAGAAGAAGAAAGGAGGAATGGAGAGGAAGGAAGAGAAAGCAGCAGAGCTCAAACCATGCCAGGACTGTAGTGGGTTGTATCCCTTACACGAGTGGGCAAACCCCAGAGAAATGACTGATGGGTGCAAGGTTTGCAACCAGTTAGACACTGCTGCTGCTCTGACCATAACAGCCTGTGGCTCAAGATACCTACTGTGAGCTTTTTGTTTAGAGCTTCCTCCGTTATAACCCTATATGCAGTGCTGGATTCTGTTAATACACACTCTTCATTGCTGGCATGATGGGAAAGGGAAGAAATTATCCCTTGAAGGTAGTGGAAGAGCCAGTTGAAACCAGCAATTGTTAAGTGCCAAGGCTCGGGTAGCACAATGCTCCTTGGGACTCAGATATGGAAAGCAGACATTTGTCAGGCTCCTTGGCTTTGAGAATTTAGTGAACTCGTCTAACATAAATTATCAAGGATGAACAGTGAAAAGTGAGGTGGTTATTCAACTTCAGGCATCTAACCTGGGTGTCTAAATCAGAGACATGAGCTTCCTATAGGTGGTCAAGGATATTCTTACGAAGGAAATCCACACTCTCTTCCACTTCCCCATACCATTGAGGCTTCTTCACGCTACAAGAGGATTTAATCCTGCTGGTTGTTGTCTCTATCAATTTTAGCAGCTTCTGTCCATAGCTGGATATAAAATTTTACATTGCCTAGAGTTTTGCTTTGGACTCCGTGTTTCAGTCTGAATCTACAGATATCACAATTAGAGCTTTTAGGTCCACCTGAAAATGGCAGGTCTGAACTTTGTTAACAGGGACATACTAGAAACTGCTTTCAGGGGGTTTTGGCTGAGGTCAGACACCTGCTAAAACTAACCTGATTAGGGAACTAAACCAAAGAAGTCACCAGAAGACTCTGAAGAGCAATAAAAAGGATCTTCCACTCGCCAAAGCTCTGAAGTGCAGAGCCTGCTGCACCTCCCCATTGCATAAGGAATTGCACACAGCTGGGAGAAAAACAGCCTGGCTCCTTCCCTGCTCATTTCTAGGGTTGAGTTGACAAACCTGTGGCTCGTTAAGAGATGTGATAATTGAAAAAGAGCTTGGAGATAAGGCTGGGCTTTCCTTGGCCGGGCTACCAGGAGCTGCAGTGTGTTAGTCCTTGTCTCCCTGCTAGCAGGAGGGTGATGGCAGGGTTTTTTTAGTGCTGGTGTGGTTTGTTGTGAGTTAGGAAGGAGTTTTGACCTTAGAAGCAGGAGAACTTCAGTATCTCCATGGGAGAAGTAAACACAGGTGGGGAGCGCATGGCACCAGGATGGGAAGATGGGGGTCCTGAGAAATGTTTTGCAACTTGGAAGAAAATCTGCTGCTTCTGAATGGACTGTTTTTTCTCTCTACTTGACATCCTTTTTCCAGGTGAGTGCCAGTGACCCTTTCACACATCCTCTATGAACTGTGTCCTGTTCACCAGACTCACTTTGTAAAGCACTGCAGGCTGTAAGTGATCTGCTGAGTCAATAGCAGATCAGTCAGGTCAGATACCAGATTATGTTTTTTTTAATTACATCATCATTTGGGTGAAGATGTGCTTTCAGAGGGTTAATAATGTTGTTGGGCTTTTTCCCTAATGATCTCAAAGCTCTGGTGAGATTAAGTATTAGGATTTAAAATATCTTGCTAAAGCCATGCTGATGAAAAACAGCTTTTGTTGCTTTTCTTTCATGCTGACTATGAAAATAAATAACAGGAAGCTGTAGAGTAATGAAGCTGAGTGCGTGTCACCTGAAGCTATGAGGAAAACCTTCAGTCTGTTAGACAAGAGCCTCTCTTAGGTGGCAGCACACACTATGTTTAGAGCGCAAGTCTTGATGGTAGAACTCCTGAGCTGTGTTATAAACTGTGTTTCTGATCTTGGGTAAAAGATGTATTTACTTCAAGAAAAGCCATTTTTGCATTAGAGATAGCGTTAACTTTTATTTAATAGGCCCTTGCTGTATCTTAATAGTGTTTCATGATTTATACACATGTGTAATTCTCACTTTTCTCTGTGGCCTTATAAAAAATACAGTTCTTACAAAAGATTTGAATGCATAAAAGTGTTAAAGACAAGCTAAGAAAACTTCTGCATCGCGTGTTCTCCACTCTTGCTAATTCCTTCGTCCGGCCAATCAGAAAGTTATTTTATGGTTTGTCTGCAGTTTTATGGGCTCTTATGAATTACCAGAGGAAACTCATAATGGAAAGATACTCTTATTTCATGGGGTGTGCACTGAGGTACGTGGCTGGTTTGATCCCTTCCAGAAGCAAGAACTGTAACTATGGGACTTTGAAAACTCTCTGGCCACTTAATTCCAAAGTGAGACAACTGTGACTAACTTGTGTTAGCGCTCACGGTGTGGAACCAGTCCTGACTGTAATTTGGTATCTGCTGTTTGGCCAAGGAAAGATGATGATATTTTCTGTTGTGTGGATTTTTATGGCTTGGAGCATTATAAAGATTAATACCCATCTCCTTGGAAGGTTGACTACTGCAGCAGTGCTCCCTGGCAGTGAGAATACTGGGTGACTGTTGGGTTGTTTAGTACTGATGATGGTAGATGGAGGGGTAGAAGCTGTGAGACTGTCCTCTTCCATCTGCAAAGTATTCCAAGTACTGAAGACTCGCTGCTGCTCCATAGCTCTTATCAATTTTTGTTACACCACCAGAAAAATCACAGGAGCTCCTGACTGGAGTTATGCTCAGGGTAAAATGCTTCCTGAGTGAAATAGATGCATTCAAACATCACTCAAAATCTTGTTTGCTTTCTCTAATCTACTTGGTGTTTAAAGGAGGTTGGGACTATAGTGCAGGAACAATCAAATCGCTACAGCTCTACCCAATATGAACAGTTTGGCAACTGGCCTGGACTTGAATTCAACTTGTGTTGGGTACAAAGTGCAGGGTTTAGTGTAAGAGGTGATGCCACATCGAAGAAATGCTGCCTAAAATAGTAGTTTCCCAGACCACCGTCCTTTTGGTGATAGTTAGAGTGTGGAAATCTATCACAGGTTTCTAGTTTCTTCAGCAACTTACAATGCTCTTAGACATGAGAGTGTCTAAAAGGTAACCATGATGATTTTTCCTTTCTTCTGTGCTTTTCTTACAGTTATGACACACTTTTCTATGCTCTGTTCCTACACATCTGTGCAAGCATTATTTATTTCTGCAGACACTTAAAATGATGAGATCAAATGAAATAGGCCAGGCTGGATGGGGCATGGAGCAACCTGGTGTGGTGGGAGGTGTCCCTGCCCAGGGAAGGGGGGCTGGAACTGGATGATCTTTAAGGTCCCTTCCAACTCGAACCATTTGATGATTCTAAGCCCTGAACTGCTTTTATCACTGAAGTCTATGGGAGGAAGAAGTCCCCCTTTTTTTTTTTCTTTACCTCAATGGTTATGACCTTACACAAGTTGCCTTCTAGAATGTAAAACCAGCTGGCTAAAACTTGAGTCGCTTGTTCCACCAAGCATTGCTTGTAGTCTCTCAACTTGCCTTGTACCCACTCTGAAAAGTCAGCAGCCTGTATGGGGAAATAGCCCAGAAACATGCCCTTGTAAAGCTGCTTTCACAGCTCACAGGAGCCTTTCCTTGGGCTCGATTCTTCCAGAAACGATATCTGAAACCCTGTAAGCAGGTCAGATGCAGCCTCATATCTGTCTCCTAGTGTCACTGCATTCAAGAACTGCTATGGTGATATCTCAGCACCTCTTTGAGTCTCTACATAAGATTTGTTTCTTCTTCTCTAAATGTGTTATCATTATTTATTTTTTTTCCTCCTGACAATCTTGTTTAGGAAAAGGCAAGAAAAAAAATGAAGACTTGGTACAGAGCATTTACTTAAGCTTGAAAAGCTGTCTTGCTCTGGAAAAACAAGCCTTTCCTGATTTTCTAGCTTTGTGCATAAGACTTTAACGAGTCACATCTGGTGGTTCTTCACGTCATGTTACATTATGAATCTTTATGGGCAATTAACTGGTTGGGTATGAAAACACCCACACTAGTAATGGGTCAATGGGCACATCCAGCTTCAGAATTCAGCTGAAATTGTTAAGTCTGTCTCCAAAGGAAAAGCACACTATTTTCATTCTGATGAATTTGATGAGACAGTGGTAGGATGCAGAGTAAACAGAAAACTTTCTCTGATGCATAAATACTGGCTGCTGGAGATGGCTGGTGTTCTTCCCTCCTCATCTTGTGCTCTAAACAAATGGCAATGGACAAATAACATCTTCGTAATTACATTTATTATTACAGCCATGACAATGGCTATTTGAGGTGATGAGTTACTTGAGTTGTTTTTATTGAAAAAGTATTACTCAGTGGGTTTAACAAAAGAAACAAATTTCCAGCTTTAGCAGGAGTTGTGTGGCCAAAAAAATTCTCCCTGACCTTGAAGTACGGCTGGGCAAGAGTCGCTGCTGGAGGCTGTTTTGCTGCTTTCTCCCTGTCTTTTTTCCTTCCCCATCCTGCCCCTTCCCTGCACGTGAGCTTTACAAGTGTTTTCCTGAATGTTTTCCATACTGATTTCTGATCCATGCCAGGGTCTGCTCTGATGCTGAGTTGTGGCAGTACCTTTAGCAGTCTTTGAAAGGGACAGAGAAGCCAAGCGTGGTGCTTTTCCACCTTAGGCTTGTCTCTCAGCTGTGATCGGAGCAGGGACAGAGATGCAGCAGGTGACTCACGGGCACAGCAGCACCGTGATGCTGTGGTGCATCACTCCCATCCTCGTGCAGCACAAATCACTGCAAGGAACAGGTTCCTTGTCCATATGGTGCAGGAACTCCTCTGAAGTCCTCCATAATGACCGTGGTGGAGGAGAGCAGGGGCTTGCCATGAACTTTGGTGATGGGAAGCATGGGGTTGGCATGGTTACAGCTGGTGTCAGTATACATCGTTTAAATCCTAATGAATTTGAGGTCTTAATGACATGATTTGGTTGTATAAATTGGTGATCAAGTGGTGTGACCAAAGGGCTGGGCAGTCCCATACACCCGTAGCTCAGCTCCTCATGGTGCACAGGCAGGAGCCAGGCACGCGAAAAGTTAAACCAAATATTGTGAAACCAGATCAGGTCTGAACTGTCTGCTTAAAAAGTAACGTCTCTAGTTTTTACATGAATTTTTAATTTTAGATGACACCTTTGACTGGAAGTGACAGTGGAGCAGATCATTTGTGTAATTACAGCAACAGTCGTTGAGGAAGGAATGAATATCTCCAAAGCATATAAAACATGAAATGGATCTGATAGTGTATGAACTCTGTAACCAGAGCGGCAGGAACCTTCTGGCTTAGTGGGGCTATAAACCTGGTAATGTCTTAGCTGTGATACTAAAAAGTAGTGAGATCTGTCTTTCGCTGCACTTCAGGTGAAGTAAAGTAATTAATAAAGTGGGAAAAGCGAACTTTTAATGAGTCTGAGACGGTTTAGCCACCCAGCTAAGGGTAGAAATGCTAATGTGGTGCCGGACGGTAGCAGATGGAAGGCGCTGCAGAAGGGATGCTTAGCATGTAAAAAACATTCTGTGCAACGGATTTGGAGTTAACTTTGTTATGCACATGCTAAATGATGTGCGGGAAGACTGCATGCATTATGCACTGAGCACTCGCTTGGTCTTCCTCACCGCCTGGTTTTCAAGTCAACCCTTTTCCAGAGATGTATTTTCAAAATACTACCAGTTTGTGGTTATTTTTTAGTTTTTTCCCCATGGAGCAAGCTGTCTTTAAGCTAATAAATGCTCTTATTGTGGTGAGATTCTATACACTTTGTACTGGAAAAAAAATATTATATGAAATATATATAGACGGGTTTCTTACAGCAAATACACAAAGTAATCTGTTGAAAAACAAGCTGAAAACAGTAGGTACCTGCAAGCCAGGGCTGAAACAACGCTCTGCTGAGAAGGAAATTTCCTGTAATGGTTCGATAAGTGCTGAGGATGTTGTAAGCAACCAGCTCTCTTTAAATACCGTGTCTGAAAGAAATAATCTTGGGCAGAGCGATTTGTACATGTTTGAGAACTTGGTAATGATCCTAAAAATCTGTTTTGGATAAATGGGAAATTCTTTTCTGCTGTTTAAAAATGTAATATCTAATGCAATTTTTTGTTGCTTATATGAAGATCACAGCTAATTAGCCTTAGTTAAGTAAAGCATATCCTTTGAAAATTGGAGACAAGTTCCTTTGCCCTCTGAAGAATTGTCTGTTATTTACATTGTTAATATTAATATCCTGCAGCCTCTAAACTCTGAGTCGGTGTCATTGGAGACAGCCGTGTAACAAACAAATCAGACCTCCAGTAAAATAATGACTTTTTAGAGATTTATTTTTTTTGTTCCCCTTTTGTTTTTCAACAAGTTGAAATACCTAATGATGAGTGGAGCCTAATATTCTTAAAGCTAGAATCCACTTCCAAGCCCCAAGCCTTTAGAATCTTAATTTGTACTTTCCCTGCTATATCTTGTATGCAAATTGGGTGCAAGGTAGCAGAGCAAGTGGAGCTGTTTTCCCAGTGTTGAGGAGAACTACAGGAGCTGTAAATTGGGTGAGCAGGTGGGTGTGAAGGTTTTTGAGGAGGTGAGGGGCTCCTCTGGTGATGCCCCCGGGTTCCCAGGCTGGAAGGGGTGTCTGGACACAGAGAACAGTGGCATTAGGCCAGCAGGAAGATGCGATTCCACCACTTGCATTGGGTATCCATGGTGAAGCATGGGCAGCAAGCTCCAGAGGGAGCAGGTCCTGGAAGGACAAACCTATACTGAGAAGAGTTGAGTATCTGATGGAGTCTTCTGTATTTTGGAGGGTAACCAGCTTCTTGAATTGTATGCAGCAAGAGCTAGGGAGGAGAGTGGGGACTGCGGGTGCAGGATTTGCTGTTCTTTGGAATTGAGTTGGACATCTTGTCCTCTGCCACCTTCAACTTCTCAGGCTTCATCGAGGAGCAAAGCAAAACAAGTGCTTTGCAGCAAGCTCACAAAACATGGGTGAGTGATAACATAGCTATGCAGATCAGCTGGAAAACTATGGAACTGTTATTGGGGATGATGTAGAAACAAGTGGAATTGAGTAACAGAGACAAATGTTGAAGGGAGAGGCTTAGGATGATGAATCAGCCAGTGGCCCTTTGTAGAGGCTGCAAAAATGCGGGACTTGGTATTAAAACTTCCTTACTATTTGTGCTTTTCTTGCAATTGGAAATCTCCTGAAACTGATACTACAGGTGCACAGAGAGACACGAAAACTGCCCCAAAGAGCTGAGAGCCTGGTGCTGGAGTCGTTGCCAAGGGCACTGGGGAGACTTTGGCTGCACTCGATATGCCCTGTAGTGTTACCACCCCACAAGCATGGAGGGGCTGTTGTGAAGTGAAATTCCATTTTCACATGCACAGTAAAAAGTGCAGGATAGCCACCAAAGCTGAGGCCTGACACACAAAGGTGTGTCCTGAGGGAGCTCAGGGCTGTAAGCAGCATAAAAAATACTTCAAACAAAAAGCAAAGCAAAACCAAGCCAAAAAAACCCTCAACCTTCATTGGATGCTCTAGTCAATTTTCTGAACTGAAAATAAATATTACTAATAAAGAATTAAATAATTAATCAGAATGTATTTTCAAATTGAAGGCCATATGCTTCTTAGCTATTAAATTTTTACATAACTGATAAGATTTAGGTTGCAGTATCAGAACTGTTTAGGAGGTTTGGAAGCCCCTGTCCTGTTAATTGCAATGGGAACTGAGCACCCAAATCCCCAAAGCAACTTTGAAAATCTATGCCTAAACATAGCTCTCTACTTGGTGTTCTTGAGGCTGAATGGAAGCAAAGTTTCGGGGATATGATAATTTCATACTAGAATAAATCTTGTATAAGTTAAAATCCCTGGAAGCTCCAAGGTAGTAGGAGTTATGTACTGGGGAATCTTTAACAAGATCACTGAGGAGATTACTGGTTCAATAAATGAAGATTTTATCTGAACTCCTTTGAGACAAGGAAGACACCGAGGGACTAGAGAGATGCAAAAACAATCCCAGTTTGGAGGTGCGGGCAGGGGGAGATCCAGGAAAAACAGCCAGGATATAATAGACCAGTACATCTGACCTTGGTGCTAGGCAAAACTCTAGAAACATTAATAAAGGATGAGATCACAAAACATCTGGAGAAATAAACCAGTCAGCATGGTTTCATAAAGGGTAAATCCTGTCTGACAAATCAGTGGAATTTTTTTAGGGAGATAATGTGGAAAGCAGGCATGAGTGACAGCGCTGGGCTTAATTCTGTCCTTTTTGGGTTCACGGTGCTGGTCTGAACAGAGAAAGATTTGCTTGGGCAACTGGGGTGCGGGTTGGAGAATTGCTGGCGTGAGAGGGAGGAAAGTGAAATGTAACAGGAGGCAGGAACCCTCTACAGCTTGTACTGAGGGTTAAACTATAGCTCTGTGCGTGCGTTCTGGAAACACTTGACTAAAGGTGGTATCCAGTGAGGTGCCCAAAGTGGAGATGATGGATTAAATATGCAGAGAACTTGTGTACAAGCCTGGGAAAGCGTGGGCGAGAATGTCCATCACCTCGTCTTGAGACAAACAGTAGGTTTTAAAATTTGTAGCTCTGAATTGTGAGGATATATCTGGAACAGATACGTTTTGCAGAACTCTGAGCAAGAAAGACTTGTAGTACTAACACAAAGCAGAAGGTAGATCCTGTGTAGAAGTATGAACTGTGAGGATATAAGAGTTTAATCTGGCATATTGTAAAGTACTTACCCAGACCTCCATAGACTGCCCAGCCTGGGGTAGGACACCGTGGCATCAAATGGGCATCCTGGGGATTGGAGAGGGCAGAGGACAGGAGGAGTGATAGAAGTAATGTGTAAAGTTGCTGTGTGTGGAAAGCCTGGGAAACCTGGAAATGTACTCACTTGGGGTGGGGGAAGGGGGGAACCAAGCTGTTTAAAAGATGATATGATTTGAAGATTTCAAGATGTTGAGGGAGAATTTGTGAGTAGATGAACCGCAGATAAACTCTTCAAATTCACTCAGAATACCAGAATGTGTGTTCATAAAATGTGTAAAAAATTTAAAAAATAAAAATAAAAAATATATATAAAAAAAGGCTGCCGAAATAAGAATATAGGTATATTTGATGGAAGCAGGGGGAGAGGAACTGTTATATTGTGGACACAGAGTGAAAAAGGAGCCAACTTGCTCATCCATCTCCTTGTGTTGAAAACCAGGGAGATGTTAATGGAGGTGGGTTGGGGGTAGAAATCAGCTCCATCCTTTTGTAGCATAACTTGTACCTTGACTGGTTATGTACCTAAAGGCCATGTTATTAAACTTAAATATTATGCCATGTGAGGAAGGTAGGAGGGTGCCAGCGGTGCCGGTGAGGCAGCTGGGAGGTGACACCTTCCTTGTCTGGATGAGCTGCCCAAGTGACATGAAGAAAGGCCTGAGTTGCATCTGAAGGAGTTATCCTGGTTTATCAGCTGCATCCTCTGCTTCTTGGCATATTTACATCGTTCCCAGAAGTTGTTTTTATTTTGTTTCCCAGCTAGTGGGGAAAAAAGCCCCACAATATGTTGTCAAGTGGAAAGGAAAAAAAAAAAAATGGAAAATTGGAGGGGGAAAAACCCTAATGGCCAGCTTCTAATCTAAAATCTAAGGCGATTTTTCAAATGAAGCTTCCCAATACTGAAGAACTCTGGAGGGAACAAGAGTAGCATGAAGTCAAACTGCCACAAGTCAAGCACGTGTGAGGGTCTGGCCTTACCAGGCTCATCTGAAGAGATGAAAATGAAAAAGTGCATCAGCCCTGAAACGCCGTCAAGCAAAGGGAATGTGTGTCCGTGTGCTATGACCTGCAAGGAATTATCTAGCAGAGATCTTATTAATTTTACTGTTGTTCCACAGACGCTCTTGCTGCGTGTGTGACCTGCAAATTAGTCCACTTGTCAGACTGTGCCGCTACACTAATTTATGGAGAAACAGCAGGAGAAAAATGGAGTCTGTACACAATTTTATTTGGTAATGGGAGCTGCGTGTATGTTCTTACCCGATGTCTACTGAACTCTATGCACAAAAATAGAAATACTGCTGTTGTCTCCTGCTCAGTGACACTGTTGATGTGATGTGAGCCAGGAACAGGCGAGCACAACAGCCTCCTCTCTGCTCTAAAAGATCACTTTTTCCCCGTCAGATCATATGAATGCAGCTTAAAGCCACTCACATGTATGTTAGCTTTATTCAAATCCACTTTCTAAACTGTTTGTTCAGTTGTTTGGTTTTTTTTTTTCCTTATTGCCAACAGTTGGCAAATTAACCTGGTTAAAATAAGAAGCGCCACAAACCTTTAAATTAAACTCTTAGGTAATGCAAAGGAAGCAAAAGCTTCTCGAGGCTGGAAGGTGATTGCATCCATTTGTTGATTTTCTCAGTTTGGGCACATTTCTGCTCTTCGTGGGTTTGATTATGACCCTAAAATATGATGGGGAAGCTCTTTTAGCATTTGCTACGTGACCCCAAGCAGGAACTACGAAAATCTTGTGTGAAATGGTGCTAAGCTGATTTGTAGGGCCAAGATCAAGGGGCAGTGCAAGATCCAAGTGTGTTATCTAATTGCTCAAATGTCTTCCTTTTGAAAAGTCCTTGCCTTGATAGTTCCCTGTCACTTTATTCCGTTTTTCTACTGACGTTGACGATATTGTTTCTATTTAGTTCCATTGAACTATAGAGTTTCCATTTAGTTTTACAGAACTTCAGCTACTCCAGGGTGGAGTTAATATAAACTGGAGTAAGTCCAGTATCTTCCCAGAGCATGAGGCTGTTGTCAATGAAAGTGTATTTCTTTTTTTCAACCTGCTTCTCGCTTTTCTGCATCTGTCCCCGTTGCCTTCAGGAGTGAGTCATTAATAGCTGCTATTCAGGAAAAAAAGCGAGAACTCTTTCAGCCCATAATTCACCCTCACAATTCAGGCACTGACTCGATTTTTGGACCTTTATATGCCGCACTGTTGTGTAACCACCAAAACAGATGGAGTACTCGGTTTATACAGATGATCCCAAGTTCACTCCAATAGCATCCCATCCTAGACCTCTAAACAGACCACAGGTGCTCGGAGCTGCTGTACCTGCTTCCTACAGGTGTATATTTTTCCTGAGTTTGAGCGATGCTGTGTCCCAGTGTCGTCTCCTGCTGCACGGGGTGTCATGACCTGCCAAGGCAAGTGCCGTGTGCCTCTAACCCCCTGAAGGTGGGAGAAATGGGTATGCAATTTAAAATCTGCTGCAGATCTGCCACAGATAAAAGTACGTTGATTTGCCAACCCCGACTGTGAAATGTTCCCGCAGCCTGAACTATTTTCTCCACAACACTTGTTTTCTCTGTAAAAGCCTTTTTCTATTGATCTGAATTGACTTGCGCGGAAAAGCCGTGTGAGTTCAATGCAAATTGTTGCTGTGCACTTACTGTGAGCAGCAGAGCAATACAAAAGGATGCTTTTCCACAGATGTGCAATGTGTGTATTTCAAGACATGTCTCCCTGTATTGATATTTGGTCTGATCTTGCTTTCAGAGTATAAGGAAGCAGTCAATTAATGCATTTTTAAATGTTTTGAGGAGAAGCTAAATCTAAAATCTGAGGAGGGCATGTGTTTGGGTAGAGGAATGCTGAATCTGCGAGTTTCCCTGGATTGAACTGAAATTGATCTCAGTCCTTCAGCTGAGACAACATCAACTTTCAGACTTATATGAGCTGTACGTTGGGGATGGGGGGAAGCACCACAATGCAACTGGAAAGCGCATCAGATTAAGTTTTTTATATGTTTCTATGAAGTTTTTGAGCCTGCTGTGCAGCTCAGTTATTTTAGCAAAGAAGCACAAGTAGGTTTTGGGGCAGGAAGAAATCTCAATTCTTGAGTTTATTAAGCCAGAAACAGTTTTGAGATGTAGGTCCCTGCTACGCACATGGGGCTCAGCTGGCGGGTTGGTCATCTGCCATAGCGAGTGGGGTGAAGGTTTGGCTGCTTGAGGAATATCAATGCAGCAAGGATTTGGCACTTAATTGATGTACTTGTGGGTGCAACCTCAAATAAAGGGAGACCAAAAGACACACAGCAAGGCCTGTTGTAGGTAAACCTTTCTCCTCTGGATGGGGTAAAGCGCCCTCAGAAGGTACTCAAAGCACTCATGATGACCCACCTCCCGAGTAGGAAAGGATTGATGGATAAAACCACACCATCTTCTGTCCTCCAAATCTCCACGAGAGTGCAGGTGGAGGAGAAGACCTCTACTCGAGCTCCCCCTGCACAGCCACATCACTTACCCACACCGTCCCAGCAACCCCCCAGGCAGCCTTGGAGCCTTCCTGAGCACGAGCTGCAAAACTCCCTTCCAAGCCATCAGCTAAACCATAAAGTATACTTGCATTAAAATATCTCTGAGGCTGGCCTGCACATTTTCTTGATAGATCAATAAACTGCCCACGGAGTCCAGCTTTAAGTTGCATCTGTGCAGTTGCCAGAAGCAGGAATAACTCAAGGGTGCTGCCTCGGGCTTCCTCAATCAGACAACCCGAGTCGCATTTACTTCTTGGGTGTGGAGCAGGGATGTACCTTCCTGTGCTTTGTGCTGTAGAACAGAAATATTTGCATCAGAAACGACCAGAAGACAAATGTGAAACCTTTCTTAGTCCAGCGAATATCTTGTGAGATCCCTTTGTGTGTGAATTAAAGAGCACCGATGGTCAGAATGACCATCACTCATGGGAAATGTGCTTCCCACGCTGTGATTTACCTCTACCAGAGGGAACCAGCACAAAATAGCTCTCAGTGTCTGCATGCAGGAATAATGGTGCTACCAGGAGTGCCACCTGGCAAAGGATGGCATTGGCTTGGATGTTGGGCAAGCGGCTGCCCCCTCTGTAGACAAGAGCTGCTCATCAGAATGATGAGAAATGAGAGCTTCTTGTCTTGGTTGCAAAAAAGTGAGGCTTTGGACGTGTGGCATAAAACTTGAGTTGCTACTTCATTTGAGGTCAAACCGTCTCTCTTCTGCTATCCAAGGAAAATTTAATACCGATGGGTTAACTTTTTGTTGCTCTTGTGTAGACATCAGTCGGGGTTTTTGGAGCGTTTGGTTCTAAATACATTCACAATCTCGTACAGAGACACGACTCCTTCCTCCTTTTCTCTCCTCCCGTGTGCCAAGGTTGAGGCAACGTGCGGCTTTGTGGGGAGAAGTCTTGTTGGAGGCCTGGCAGGGGAGCCTGCGGGAGGCTAGGGGCTGGTAGGAAGTAAAGCCTTAACGAATGTTTTGCAAGTGCTCAGAAAGCTGAGCCAGATTTCTCTCCCCGCGTTGCAGCCCAAATCCGTCAAGGCTCCTGCATCCCACTTTAAGCGCAGGAGAGGGCCCCCGAAGGACGGGGCGGGCTGCGGCGAGGCTGTTCTTACACAGGCAGTGTTGATTCAGGATTAAGGTGAATAGAGCTGGCTCCTCTGGGGACGTATATATTAGACTTTTTTTTTCTTTTTTTTGAAAAACTTTTGACCTTAGCCATGCTCATTTTGTGTTTTAAGTAATTGTGATGGCTCCCACGACGTCACGCCTCCCGAAGCCGGTGTGGTTAAAGAGCGAGGGCTTTGAGAGAGGGGCCAAAAGCGGTTTGAAGGAAATAAATCCCCCTGAATTGAGTGTGACCCGAGCACCTCGCTCCCCCAGGGCCTTTGGATCATCCCCATTTATAAGTCTTGTGCGAAAATATGGAAATTTCTGGGGGATTTGGGTGCTTCCATTGGAAGGTGGGTGGGGAATTTGGAGTCTGCTCGAACCCCCAACTCCTCAGAGCAGCGGTGTCTCAGGGCAGGCACGCCGAGAATGGCCCTTGGGATGGAAAGTTACTCCTGAAATCCTGGCAGGTTGTGGTTTCAGAAGCAAAGTGTTGTAGCTGAAAAACAAGAGCAGAGGAACAGCAAGCAAATACGTTGTAAATTCTCCTCGAGAAACTCCTGCGCATCTTCAGGACCGCAGAGGGCTGAGGAGCAGGAAGGCAGCGTGGCAGTTTACACACAGGGTGCAAAACCCTTCAGAGAGGGGAATCGTATTCTTTTTATTTAACCACACCTGGCTAAAGCTGCCTTTTAAGTAAGAAAGAGTGGGCAGAGGGTGGGCGCCGTATGTCCGAGCTGCCCTGGGGTCCCAGGACCCTGCCGGTGGGAAGGGCTGGAGCGGGGATGTCCACCTCCAGAGCACAGCGCAGCCTGAGGAGCACACGTGACATGTGCATGAATATCAAATGAATTCATTAGAATCACTGCTATTTCCATGAATACCAAATGAACTTATAATAACTGAAAGAGTTGCTATTTGGGGGGGTTGATTTTGTGTTGGTGTTGTTTTTTTTTTTCCTTAGAAAAACCCAAACCAAAATAATGAAACAAATACCAACCCAGCAACAAAAAGAACAACAGAAATAGTGTGTATGAAATTAACCTCGTTAAATTTTTGGAGAGGTGATGGTTAGATACAGTGTCTGAAAAAGATTCAAGTTGTTGATGATGGTTTCTGCTCATTGTTTCTTTTTTTCTCCCTATAAATCTCTCAGTTTTGAATGCTAAGTACCAGATAATGAGGGTGTAGAATTATTTAATTCTTGAGTGACAATCTTGATTAAGTGTAGGGTTTTCTGAAAATAAGTGTCTTTTGCTGTGAAAGGACAACAGAGGTGACACTCTAAGAGTACATGAGGTGAGGGAGGGTTCACACGTAGTGCTTTTCAGATGGCTCATCACTTCCCAAGACAGAGAAACTCTGGTTTGGGGTCAAACATCTGCTTCCACCAAAGCTCGAGAAAATTACACACCACACGATGTCAGCTATCTTGTGTGTGACAATTACACACCACAGACTGCAAATACCATCAAATCGGTAAGCAACAGCTTACTGCAGCCAGATTTCCCCCTTTCCAGCCCAAAAAGCAAAACTTTGGGATGCTCCTGTGGGAAGCTTGGAGACCTTCCTGCCATGGGTGTTGGAAGGCAACAGTTGACCTGTGCCATGTGGAGTCGGGCAGGGCACACGGACTCCGACTCCAGTGACCGTCAGCAGAAAGGGAGAAAAGCAAATCGCAGTTGCACTTCTCTTGCATCGTGGGAGCCGCCACTGAAACACCAATTAAAAGCCATTAATGGGAGCTTGGGGTGGATCTGTACGATAAGAAACTTCTAGGTCAGGCAGGAGGGTTGCAATAATAATCATCCCGAGTACATTTCCTTATTTAACTTTGTTTTTTATTGTGTTCAGCCCGCAGCTGAATTTTTTTACCTTGTAACATAGTCCCTAATTGAGACACATGAAGCTCATAAGAGGCTTTAGACAAGATTCAGCTAGCCACAAAAGTCATTATCTCATTTTCATTTATTAACATGATATTTCCAATGGATTAACGAGGGTTTCCCTTTTGTTGCCTCTGCTATGGCACTAGCCCTAAAGGGGCTGTTGCGTCTCTCCATCTCAAGTGACTTCTTACTCACATTAGATTACAGTAATGTACGTGTTAGAGGAATGACATTTATTATACTTCTTGAATTAAAATTCCCTATTTGAAGTAGCTATAATTGCTGGAAATAGGCTAAAGTGGACTTGAGTGTTGATTTTATCAATGAGCCAGAATCAAAATAACTGCTGCTAGAACCGGGCATGTGAAAATACTCTCCCTTAATTTCAGATATCAGGTCCTGTAGTCTTTCTGGAATCTGCATTATGATGCAGAATCAATAATTTCAATTTTCTGAAGAAGCACGGGGTCTTCTTGAGAAACTGCTCCCTGGATTCTCCCCAACACTCATGGTTATTTTTCAAGTGTCAGTGGCCCTGCCATTCCACGAGGCCGGGAAGAGCAAAGTAACGGTGCAAATTGTCATTAACTAGGAAAAGTGCTGTGGGGTTACCCCATCAGGAGCATCGCAGCAGGCTGCAACAGTGAAGCCATGGTATTTTCCTGGCGTTTTTTCCAGCTCCGCTCACTGCTCCCCAGTTGTTCCTCCTCCTCTCCCAGAAGGCTGCCCGAGCCGCGCCGCAGCGAGGACCTGCAGAGAACCCGTCTGCTCCAGGCACTGTCTGATCTTGTCTGACATAATTTAAACCCATGCTTCCTGCTTTAGTTTTACATTTTCCAGGGCCTGAAAGGTTCAGTGAGAAACAGAATTCACCTAAGAAAAATATAGAATGGGTGACTTCAATTGGTGCAGTCTGGTTTTGCTTCGTCTTACGTGATATAAAGATGCTGTGCAGGATGCCTGCCGTGAGGTTTGATATAAAATCAAGATGCTACTTGTTTTTTGGGTGTTGGATTTTTCCTGACCAGTGCCTTGAGAGGTCTTAGCCCTACAGAGGGTGAGTTTAACCCTGCCATTTAAGAGGGGGGGGGGAGGGGGAATAAGTCTCTGCTCCAACTGACGCTCTTCAGTGCAGCTGGATTTAGTGCTGTTCTTCACCTTTTTTTAAAAAATTCTTTTTCCCCCCAGAGCCTCTGTCACCTTCCCAGAGGTGCACAAAGAAAGGAGCACAGAGTTAGGGAGCAGGCTGATGGTGTGTTCTTTCTGGATCAGTGTTTGCTAAGCCTAAGGTTATGAAAACCCGGAAAATAAGATATGGAGGTTGGAAGAAGATTTCTTCCTAACTTGTCTTCCGTGGTGGGGGGGGAAGCAGGGATATTTAATCCAAGAAGCTGCATCAATTGTAACCCTCAGTGCTTTATGAAAACTGTTATGAATGCAATCACTAACAGGTTTCAACGTAGATTTGTAAACTGAAGAAGGCCTTGCTGATGCGTTTTGGGTTTTCTTCTGCACGCTCTGTTCTAGAGGGTACTTCCCATTTTGTTTATTAAATTGCATATCAACACCAAGGTCTTGGGAAACGGGGCTGCTGCAGCAATCTCTGTGCTGGCAACAAGCTGCTGACCCTCCTGCAAGGGGTGTCCCCCTGGTCTGGTGTCATATCTGTAGTCATTTTTGGAGAAAAGCTTCAGATGGACCTTTAAAAGATGGGTTTATCCTTTTTGGGTGTGAGGGCAGGGAAGATAAAAGTAGCGCATGTGTAAAAGAAGCATTTCTTTCATTCTCCATTTTTCTGACAATTTTTCAATATGATGAAGCTCTTGTAGGGCAAATGGCCCTCATGGATAGATGGGGGTAGGTGCTTGGAGCACAAAAACCCCCTTGGGTAACCCCAAACCTGGGATTTGGGCGCTGTCTCCGGGTGTTTGGCTCTGCTTCTGTCAGCCCCTTCCCACGGTTTGTGTTTCACATCAGGGCTCAGAGGTGGTCGGTGTTCGCTAGAGCCTGACCAGAAGGGGTGCTCAGAGTGCATTCTTCCTTAATTTAAAAAAATGAAATAGGGGGGCGGGGGGGAGAATATAGTATGAACAGTTGGAATAAAACCTGAGTTTTTGGGTAAATTCCAATAATGTGTTTTTCATTGCATGAGATGTGGTGCCTGTCAACACTTACTAGTCAGATTCGCCTCCTTTTTACGTATTTTAAGCAGCGCCCCCCCTTTTTTTTTCTTTTTAGCAGGGAGGAGTGTCCTGCATATCATGCTTCCATCTCCATACTGTAATTATTAATATGGGGTAGAGAGAGGTCACCTATGTTTTTTGGCAACAGTTACGTTCCCATGTATAAATCATGATAAAGTGCTATTACTCTGTAGGGTACACTGATGTTTTCAATTTACCCCGTGTAGAATATCCTTTCTTTCTTTCTCCCTTAAAAAAAAACCCCAAACCTAAAAAAGTCTTTTGTTCCTATAATATAGATAAACTCATAGATTTCACAACCAATAAAAATAATATTAATAAAAATGAGGCATTGTTACAAAGTAGGTCCTAACTATGCAGCCTAATGTTTCAGTAAGACTGTGGTGCACATCCTTTTATAGCCAATTAAGCGGATGTTTTATTTCCCTCATTAAAAGTGCAGCCCACAGTCACCATGTTGAATCAAATAAGTATGAGTTTGCACATCCTGTGCGCAACCTTTCCTTGAGGCACAGTAGCATTTGTCATCTTTATAATAAAGCTTTCCAATTTTTCTGATTAATATTTAAAAGAAATAACATGACCTGAGGAATATATATATAACATCCTTGTTCGAAGGCATTCTGTGCTACACTCTGCTCTCTGGTTTAAGGCTAATGTACCATTATATCACTTTGTATTCTGCCTCCTCCTAAGACCTATTTTCCTGTGTTTATGTGCAACAGCAGTCTCTTTGTGCTCTTTTCTTTCCTCTAGATGAGAGATCTCATGAGTACGCATCGTGTTTTTGTGGTCTCTGTGATGCTCCTTGTGTTTGGTCTTGCCCTGTCACATGGAAGGTAGGGGATGGTCCTCTAGAGATTGTCCTCAGAACAATTACTGGGTCATTATGGGTCCATGAGCAAGTGGTTTCTGAATTGGACTCTCTCAGCTTTCTAGGAAAGTAGGGTTGGAGTGTTGTTGAAAAGTGAGGTCTTGTCCCTCCATTCAGGTACCAGACCCTGGGCAGTCGTTGGGGACAGCAGGCTCATTGGGTCTCTCTGTCTCTTCTGGTTCATGTGGCAGTCTGCTAATGTGACCACTGTGCATGTCTTCGGTAGAGGTGACCTGGAAAACCACAACTTCATCTTGTAAAGGCACACCTTCCATCCCATCCGTTTCTCTGGAGGGTCTCTGGTAGAGATTTGCTGTCTTCAAAGGGTTTCATGGTTGTGACAGACTCTGGGAAAGTAGAGCTCTGTGCTAGAACCTGGGACTTCTTCAGGTTGCAGAAAAACTATTTACTTATATTTTTTTTTTATCATTATTGCTATTGAAAAATGTGTGTTGGATGATTAAGGAGACAGGACCACACCACAGTGAGCTTTGGTTGCCAGTGGAGTGCAGCAAGTAAGGTATTAAGCAATGGTAAAGAAAGCAGGCTGAGATCTGACAGCAAAGGTGCTAGGAACTGATTCTCCTGCAGACTTCTCAGTATACAAATTCCCTGATCTTCCCCCTCTCCCCTAACCCTCCTCCCAAATTGCCTCTTACTTGTTTTCTTTCATTTTTCTCTCCCCAATAATAATTGGAGGCAAACAGAAGAAAATGAGGAGGGCTAAGGTCAGTTTTGGCATTTTATATTGGCACCCATCACTAAAGCCCCTTAGGTTCTTCAAACCATTACGAGCAATCACAGCTAGAATAATAAAATATAAGTCTTTAAACTTAAAGGCTCAATTATTCAGGGCTCTCTGTAAATTACAGACAAAGCTAGCAAATTTCATACATTAGTCATGGTAAAAAATATTAAATTCCATGGTTTGTCACAGATTAATAGGAAAAAAGAGATTAAAATGGCAAGTTGTGTAAGCAATTTAAACAAATGGTTGTCAGAGATTCTGCATGTTTGGTGAAGAATTAAATAAGTGAATATCAGCAGCTGAACTTCTTGCAGAGGAGCCAAACCCTTTTGGAAAAACTCAGGCTCTTTTTGAATATGGAAGCGATGTTTTACTCAATCCTCTAATGCATTCAAAACAGCTGTTGAACAAAGAAGAAGAATTTACCATGCAGTGTCGCTTGTATTTGCCTTAATCCATCCTCACCAGTAAGCCACTCGCTGCCGAGGGAAATGGAAAAGGGAAAACTCTCCTGTGGACCAAGACTTGGGAGATGCGGAGAATACCAAGATGAATACTGAAGGCTGGAGCGCTCGCTGGAGGGGGCAATAATGCCTCACACCAGACAGTCCTACCCGTTAAGTAGCACCGAGAAATAACTGTAAAATGTTCTTTCTGGTTGCGTTGGTATTCGGCCAAACACTTATTGGGCAAACCGGCACGGATGCCAAAGGGCTCCCCACCCCTGCCGTCGCTGTTGACCCGACTTCCGTGTAAAGAGCGTTCTCCAAATTCCCTCTGACAACAGCAATGCGCACAGGACACACAGTGATGGATTTTGCAGGACTGAGCTGGGTGTGCTCTCAACCTGGGAGCGTTTCGGAAAGTTGTTTGTCTTTTTTTAAAGCTTTTTTTTCCTATTATTTCTTTGGGTTTTTTTTTTTTTTTCCTTTTGGGGAGGTGAAGTAAGTCTTCCTTCCCCCTGATCTCCTGGAGTTAACAGTGTGATATCAAGAACAGAAACTCACCCTACCTCCCGCTTCAGCCCAGCTCAACATGCTTTGGATTTTTACTTGTTCTCTCTTCACTCATTTAACCCTTGTTGTTTTATACGGGGGCAGCAGAAAGGAAGTCAAAGGTGTTGCTGATAGCAAGGGAACCTTTTCTTTCATTCCCTCCCAATTGAGAGCTGGAGACAGCTCTCTGGAAGCACGTGTGTGATGCCACAAACAGCCTATTATTGCCACTTTATTTTTTTTAGCTCTGCTATTTTCTCACTGGCCCTTCCTTTGATACCCATGGCACAGCGTGTGTCTATGGATGGCTGGAGCTGGCTTCTTGCACTGGAGTAAAGTGTTTCAGTTGCACTGACACAGGAATTGGAGATGGAGATTTAGGAGAGCCCATGCCAATGTGCTTCTGAACACTTCCCTGAACCTCACAGCTCAGGCCAAACTGGATTTAATGCAGAGATGTCTTTGCCCATGTTCTTAAGCTGCCGTTGAGGAAAGGGTTCTGCCTTTGTGTGCCACTGCCCAGCCTCGGCATCGCAGCAGCTTTGGCAACACTTGCTTTGAAATGAATTCGGACAGAGTGATGGCTCAGGGGCAGCTTGTTCCATCATTGCAGTTTTTAGTGTTTTCAGTAAATCACCCTTTCACTCAACACAATTTTCATAACATTCATAGCGAGTGAGATGGCAGTTAGAGAACGGAGGAGCATCCAGTCTCCAGGGCTTACATGTTATCTTGTGTGTGTGTTTGTGCTGCATAAAATCCACTTTCAGGCAAGAGGTCCTTCTTGATGTGTCTCACCGTGTTGATGTGTCCGCTGGCACAAAGATACTCTGGAGGCTGCGTCCACAGGCAGAGTTAATTGAACCAGCATTTGGGATCTGCTGTTCCCACAGCATCTCCATCCTGGCTGGAGCCAGGAAGCCCCAGCCATCTCCCCTGGGAACTCCTTCCCAGGAAAATTCCCAGCACAGCTTCTCAACGGAGGAGGTTGCATGTCTTCTGATATAACTTGGATAAGCATCTGCTTGTGATACTCATCCAAAAACTGGAAATATGTGGAGGCTTGCTCCACATTGATTCATTTCAGCAGCTGACCCAGCAGCAGTTTGTACACCAGTATCCATGATTAACCAGGGTTGATTTGAGAGGTTGTCTTTGACCTGTGTTTAGAGTCAAGCTTAGTGCTTTAGTGGGAGACCTCAGGGTTCACACTTGACGTTACCAAACTGTCACACAAACAGACCCACAGAAAAACAGATTTTGCTGGCTGTTTGTGCATCATCTGCACAAGCTACAGGATACCCATCTGTCTGGTTTCAGCCCAATTTGAGAGCTGACACAGGGCAAGCTCCCTTGCCACCCTTTGTGTAACTGTAGAGGTGTTTGGTTTAAACTTTTGGAGAAGCAGGAAGGTCTGGAACTACAGGGAATGGGAGCTTTTCACTGTATTCATAGGATCCGATGCTAACAGTTTCCATCTCGCTCTCCCTTACCTTCTCAGAGGCAACCTTGTGCTTTCCTGTTCCAACTCCCATACATATTGGGGCATTCCGGGGTTTATTCTATCCATGGATTTCTAACTAATGCATTGGGAAGGAAAGAGTAATGTGCACCAAGATGTAAACTGCTGTCCTTCAGCCGAATATCCCCGTCTGGCTCCATCGCACCCACCTCCCCCTACTCCTTCCTGCCCCCACCCTTCCCAAACCTGCTGGGTGGCTTCAAACAGTCTCCTTGGATCCATCCCCTGTTTAAAGCCTTCTCTGAAAATAGGTGAACTCCTCTAGCTAGTAACCTGCTGGAGGAGCCTGTCAAGGGCTGGCTGTACGCACTTCAGTCTTCGCAAGAATCAAAGTAAAATGAGGAGAGTCTCACAGAAAAGGGTTACAGAGAGTTTCACGTATTTTTGCAGCCTTTTCATGGCTTAAATTACACTTCCCCTTGTTCTAGCTTTAAAAGGCAGAACAGAAAACTTAATTTTAACACTGAAAAATGAAGGCTCTTCAATTATTTATAACATTAAAATGTACAAATGTTTGATCAATGAACTTGAAAAAAACATGCAACTACAAAACCCATTTCACAGTGTTCTAAAGTTCATGTGGCAGAGATAGAGAAGTGAAATGATTATTAACAGAGGAAGAGCAGCATTTTAATAACATTCGAGCTGTAATAATGAGGCTGACAAAAGCAAAGAAATTCAAAGCCAACACTGATCTGATGTTCCCTCCTTAACACATAGACTGTGCCTAATTTTGCAGAATATAAGGTATTCTAAGAAAATTGCTCTCGTGCTGGAGACCCCCTCAGCATGGTGCCCAGTGGGGTGGCAGCAGGATGAGGTACCTTTTGTTTCAGAACTTTGTTATTTTATAGTGGAGTGTTTTGAGTAAATACGTAGCTGTGGAATACAGTACTGAAATACGGTTATTCTATTCATAGTAGTGGAAACAGCTTTTTCTCTTCAAAACACTGAAGTGTTCCACCTCCCAGGTGAGGCCAGGATGTCCAGCCAAGGGTCTGCAGTGGGTTTCTAGATGGTGGCAGCTTGTGGAGCTGCCAAACCCCTCTGACACCAAACAAGTAAAATGGAACATATTGGTGAAGCACTGGGGTGAGCCTTGTGACACCCAGAGAGCAGGGAGTCCCCAAGTTGTTGCTGTGCTCCTGCGAAACACCGTGTGGGAATAAAGAGAGGTTACAGTGAGGATGAGCCTTGTCCACAGCTGCCCATGTCCCCTTGCAGCTGGGGAATAAATGGGCTCAAAACTGCTCCAACTCCATCGGCTCTCGGGGGTCTGCTCTCCAAGGATTTGGCAGCTGGGGAAGGCTGTTCGTGTCCCTCGTTCACGCTAAAAGAATATTTCTGTTGGATAGGTTTTCTTGCAAAAAGAAGTTTATTTCCCAAATACCAAACCTTTCCAGAAAAACAAACGTGATTCCATCAGCCAACCACACAAGTACAATAAATCCTGCTTTTTCAGCACTTTTTCGAGATAAATGGTTATTCTTGTTGAAGAACTTTGGATATTGAGGTGCTGCTTAGGCAACAGCAAATGGAAAGCTGTTTGGTTTTACCACGCTGTGGTGAAACTGGGTAGTTTACAAGCAAAATGCCACCCCAAATGGGAAAGGATATGTGGACCCTAGATACGGTGCTATGTAGGGCTAAGAGTTTATTATACATCAACCTGTATTTATATCCCTGTATGGGTAAGGAAATGATGTTTAGGAGAAGGTGGTTTGCTGCAACTTGACCTAAGCAAGAGCTCCCCTTGGCTCTGTCACCAGAGCGTGGGGCCTCTGGGTCTCTTTCCTTCCTTAGCCCAATGGGGAAGGGAGAGATGGGAGATGATGAGAGGGAGCTTCCCTGCTTTTGGGGCTGATTTCTTTGCTTTAATGAAGGTGATTTGGGAGAGAGCATGCCTCGTTGGCCTGGGTTCACCCCTTTGGTGACCAGGCGGCCAAGCCAAGGTGCAGCGAGAAGTCTGGGCAGCCCAGGGACATCCCTTGTGGTTTGGGCAGTTACCCCATCCATGCAGTGACCGCTGAGGGACCAGCTTACCTTTTCCTGAGCTGCTGCCTGAAAAACAAGAGCCCAACCTTCACGTCTTGGTCCTGCAGCCTCTAATTATGCCCTGCACAAGGCCTTAGATGTGAAGTCTGCTGCAGAAGCAGGACGGTGACGACGATGAAAGGGAACAACATCAAAAGTGTCAGGAAGAGGAGAAGGCAACGCCATATCAGTGTTGAAGCTACATGCATATTCCAATTTGCTATGTGACTGTGTTACTAATTTGGAAGGGGAAAAATATCAGATTATACGCAGAATGGCATCCTGTAAGGTGCCTCAGGAATATGCAACTGCAGAAGAGTTTCTTAACAGGGGAGTCGTGCTATTGAATCGAGTCTCAACACACAAATCAGGTATAATTAGGCCTCATTAGGAGTGGAGGTAGGGCTGCGGGATCTCGGGTCTGCAGCCACCCCAGTGGGCATGAACAGAGAAGAAATAAGGCCACAGAGCTTACACTTCAGTGCAGAATGAGGAGGAAGGGGTGAGTGCTGTCCTTAGGCATCCCTGCTCGGAGATGATGGATTGTCTGGTTTTCAGTCTGGTGTTACAATATTTTTAAAATTACATAATTGATCTGGAGGGGGCGAAAAAAGAAAGTTACAAAAATTCTATTAATAAAATTTAGTAGATTAATAAGTCTTAGTATTACATATAAAAATTTGGCATTAAATATTTAAAAATTCTATTAATAAAATACTAGATTAATAAAGCCTAATATTAAATATAAAAAATTAATTGGGTGAATTTTGTCAACTTTGTAATGTGAAAACCACCACCAACGCTTACTTGCATAAAGGCTCGTGAGTGTGGCCGTGTGGTGGAGGCACAAGGAGAGGGTGTTTAGAGCTGAGCAGAGTCCCCAGGCTACAGCAGTATGGTCTGATCCAGTACCCCTGAATCCTGCTCAGATTTGGCCATTGGTTTCTGCAAAACAGCTGAAATAAGCTATGACGTGAAGCAACTGGGGACTTCAGAGGTGGCATAATGACAATAAGGTGGCTTCATAATTTGCAGGTTTGGGGACCTATAGGAATCTGTCTGTCCTGATGTTTTGCCCTGAATTTTTTCCTTGCTGAGTGAATATAAGATCACACCTTCTGTACCAAGGGGTCCCTTGCTGACATCGGGCGTTCAGGCACAGCCCCTGTGGGTCGTGGGGCTGGTGGGGGGATGCAGCATGGTGCAGCATCAGATATACTTAGGCTGAGAGAAAATACATGACTTGGACGTGAAAATAATTTGAATGTCAAAATTCTAATCTGCAAGAGATATGTGGAGGAGGAGGTGTTTTCTAAAGTTACTTTATCAGAAAGGAAAGCCTTCTCTCTTCTTCCAGGATGATGTAAACTCCCATCACTGATGACATTTTCAGAGATTTTTGTCCACTTTTTAATCGGTGCCTCTGCTCAGACAGTGTCCGCAGCAATTGGTAAAAGTGGGTTTAAATTAGGATAAAATATGAAAATTAATATTCATTGACTTTTATGTTTCATCATCATTAGGAATGAAGTTTATTCCTGGATAAACAGTTTATAGCAAGTTATAAATATTTTCCGTTGACCTATTAACTGGCTCAATATATTATGAAGTTATTGACAGTTGCAGTAAAATTTACAAACAGCTATTAAACCTTTTAACATACCAGATATGTCTAAATCTCTATAACACAGAGAAATGATTTTTTTAAGATAATCTTCTACTGATATTAAATTCCTCCAAGATTTTAATATATTGTCAAAGTTTATGGGTCATAAAATAAACCTAGAGCTTACAAAAAATTTACACAAGGATATTATTTAAGAAAAAGGACATGTAAGTTTTAGTACAGTAAGAATGATGATATAAGGCACTGAAACATATAAAAGTACATACCAAATGCTGTGTTAAAATAACATTAAATGTCTTGTATAAATCCACAAGTCAAGGTTTAAGGTTTTTTACAGTGCCTGAATCTCTTATTATTGTGTCTACATAATGACACCCTCGCAGTGCAGCACTTAGGAAAGCTCACTTTTGATAGATGTAAAAGCATGAAATAATGATAGACCAAGAAATCCTAATTTTGAATTCCCTGATAATGTAAGGTTAGGTCGCACACTTTGTGGGCCTGATTCAACAATGTATTACTCCATCTTAAGCCTGATGTAAATCATTTAAAATCAATAAAAATGGGTCAGCTGGCTGGTGTAAATTGGCCTGTCTTCATTACAGTCCATGGATGGATGCCAGTTTACACCAGCTGAGAAATTGGCCGGGTGCAGTTATATCTGTGTAAAGCTGTCAGAACTCAGTGATTCATCAGGAACTGCACATTTACGACAGCTTTTCTCCGTTTCCTTTATATATATACGTATTTAAAAGTTGGGTGGTTCGACACTGCCCTTGAAATAAGAGTGATGTCTCGTAACCTAACCCACGTTCAATAGCAGCATCACATTTCTCTTATTAGCAGGCATTAGGCTCTTGATGGAAAAGTGTCTGAGGATGCATGGTGCTATGAGACAGGAGAAATGGCTCTGCTAAGGCTGGAGCTTCCTCGAGGTTTAGCTGAAGGGACGGTGTCTGAGCTAAGGCTGGACCAGGAGTGTCCTATGGCCATCACATGTGCCCAGAAGGGGCAAACAGATAAGTCTGCGTGCTCAGAGCCAGAGGAGCAGCACAAGCACCTTGGAAACCCGAATATTAGGTATATTCTTGCAGCAAATGGGCTTTGTACTACATGTATCTGACGAGCATGAGCTGGGAGAGGTTGCTGCCAGCCTTGGTGCTGTCACTGGTCTGTGGTGAGGGACACAAGCCTTGCCATGGAGCCCTACTACATGCCATGGCTCTGCTTTCTAGTAGTGTTCTTCTCCCACAGTTTTCTGGAGCTAGTGAGGTTCTCTGGAACTGTAGGCCCAGAGCTGAAGAATTCCTGAAGACGGGGGCGGAAAAAAGGGAGGGTATTTCAGTTTACATTTACCTCTTTCAGAGCAAATATCCTAAGAAATGAGGCAATAGTGGGGAAGTGCAGTAGCTGTAGGTAGAATCAAGAGCTCAGAGGAACCCTGTGGTTCCCCTTTGATGTCAGCTCATGGCGTATTTTGGGTGTCCCACCTTGAATGAAGGTGCTCCAGACCCTGCAGCAGAATGGAGCGCACACCCCGCTTTAGCTGAGGTCCTGCAGGACCATCGCCTAACACTAAAAGTAGCAAAACCAACAGGGCTTGTTTTCCTTTGATGTGTTATTGGCAAGCTGGGTCTGTGCCTAGTGGGCTTTCCACCCTGAAGCCGGGCTCCTCATGAGTCCTCTCCAGGAGGGCCAGAGCCACCCAGGTCCCAGGAGCTTGGTGGGGCTGGAATCAGAGCTGGTTCGCCTTCTGCAAGCATGCAATATAACTGACGTGACTTTGTGGTTTCCTACCTCAGCTTTGAAATATAGTAAACTCACAAAAGCTACTGTAGAGTTCAGAACAAACACAGGGGGTATGTTTAGTTATTTGTTTTTGTAGTAAAATAAAATATTTATTATACACAGACACCTACTGTGAACAGAGGGTAAGGCCACTGTGTTTTATCTCTAGGGTGTCATGTTTGACTTCCATTAGGGATGTATTATAGACCTGTGGGTTTTCATGAATTCAGAAAGTCCACTTTGAACACTGATTTCAAAGCCTACAGGGGGTGTGAGGAATGTAAGAACACTGCTTCGTAGGAAGGAACCTGTTGCATCTAACAAACACCTTGCGTTTGATAAGTCAAAGCTGAGGTATGCTATTTAGGTGTTCTTATTTTTTATTTTCTTTCTTTTAGCACAAATTTTAAAAGAAGGTTTCCTATTGTTTGCTTTGCAACTTCAGCCCATGTGAAAGCTCAAGGTGAAGACAATGAATGAGCTTCTGAAAAATGCACCATTACATCAGCATACTTTTTACATTTTTCCCTAATTCCCTCCCAATGAATCATATGGGAGGAGAAAATGACCTCGATGATCAGGTGGATACTGATATATCTCCATAAGTGCCTCTCAGATTAATGATGCTGTCCAAAACTCTAAGTAACACTTGAGGGAGATGTGTGGAGAGGCCATCAGCAGCTTGCAGTGCTGCAGGTATGGGGCCCGCCAGCCTCATGCCCCATCATGTCACCCCCATGGTGGGCAGTGAAGGGTCTACCAAGGGAAACAGCTCTTGGGTCTCAGTGCCATGTGCAGATCACAACTCTTGAGAAGCCTTTGGATAAGCAGATCCAAGTTTGGAGGAGGTGGGAGCAGACCCATGTTCTGCTCAAGGTACCACCAGTGGTGATGGGGACGTGGTGAGGTGGAGACAGCAATGGGGGCGCTCAGTGGAGGGGTTTGAGACAGCAATGAGAAGGTGGAGAGGATATCAAAAGAATTTGCTGTGAAAGCATATGATATGATTTCAGATATGATTTTTCTTCACTGGGATGCTTTTCCCTTCTGTCCATGTCCCTGCCTGTGGCTGGACGGCCAGGGAGGGATGTGTTCCCCTCTCTTAGACCCATGTATCTCATCTTGAACCATGCAATGCAGGTGACAGTGTAGGAAATGCAAACTCCTCAAGTAGAGAAACTGGTACCTCAATCTGCAGGTGGATGTCAACTAATATTACTCTTTTTCTCATGGCCACCAAATTAAAAAAATAATACTCAGAAGAGCTGACTTTGTGAAACAGTGCAGGAATCACACAGCATCGTTAGAGCAGTTTTGATTTATCTCCTCCAGACAATGAGTAAGGGCATATTTTGAAGGTTCATTCACTATGTTCTTCATGCTGTTTGTTGCTGGCTGGGGAGGGAATGTGCGTGGATTTGTTTCTGTAATGACTTCAGGGAGACCTCAAGCCCCACTGAACCCAGGTAAGTGCAGGAACCAGTGGGCATCTTACAAAGCCATTGCTTACAAAAGATCTGGCTCAGTTGCCTTTTTTTCATCATAGAAAGGTCAATGTAAGAACCTAATGGTGCTTGTTGGGCTGAGCATAACTGGGATAGGAAAGAGTGTGGTCATAGAAAATACATCTAGAAATAGTCACACATGCTAACGAGTCTTCTGCTACTTCAATTAATGCTTCTATCTTTTCAGGTCTACCTTACTGATAGTATTTTGACGAAGGGTAACATGTTCAGAAGGACTTGATTCTCATTTTCCACTAGATGACAATTTTCAAAATACTTTTGAAGCCAATGTGTCAGGGTAGACTCTGTCACAACAGCTGTTTGGTAGAGTAAGCAATTGACATAATTATTTACTTGTATCCAAATAAATTTGCAAAGGGAATGAGAGGGCAGTTAACTACACAGCCTGCAAGTATTTGTTCTATTTTATTTTTTTCTGGTTTTCCTAGGGATTTCACATCGAGTATGAAAGCTGCTGCTCTTACAGCTTTGTGGAAACTAAAGGTTCACTTCATTCCTACAAACTCCATCACATACAGTTTTTGGTAGGGTAACCTCACATTTGGAAACCACTTTGGGTCCTACTACTCGCTAATGGGCTTCTCACCCTATAGCCAAGGTTGTTCTGGGAGTACAGGGCTCTTCCCAGGTCCCACACGTGCTAATAACACCTTGTGAGAGAGGTTAGCAGCAATAGTCATGGACAGTAAGTCCCGACTTGGTTATGTGCTTCCCGTTCCACTTGAATTCAACCATTAAATCTGAACTTCCAGTTCAAATTAAATATGTCATGACCAATGTCAGATATATGGACAACTTCAGAGTGGAATAACCCAAGGCAATCTGCTCTGATCGTATCATGCCTTAAGTCTCAGGCTAAGTCCAGGGGGAATTTAATAAAATAGCTCAGTCAAGCATTGATCTTTTCCTGATGGTTTTTTTTTTTCCTTTCCAATGGTCTTCTTGCACACATTGCCTCCACTCCCCCCTTGTGAAACAACACTGTATCATACAGGAATAGCCCAAAGTATTTCAGTAGTGCAGCTATTGTACCTTTGCTATTGACCTTCTCCCTTCCCATCTCTCATCTGATGACAGTGCTCTACTTTGACAGTATTAAATCATTTTGTTTCTCTCCCTCTCTGCCCGTGTGCTGCTCCACTGTTATATTTGTTACATAAAGTGGGTAAAGCATTGTAAAATGGGACAGCAGTGCTGCAGGAGGAACAGTCTGGTGTGTTGTGGTCCAGAGCATTTGTAAGCAGAGCCTGGAGATGCTGTTAGCAGACCTGTTTCAACAGCTCCATTTCTCCCTCCCCGACACCATGGTGGCAAGTTAAGCCCAGCACGTGACTCACCAGAAAGTCCAGTGGGTGTTACTGGGGCAGAGCATTTTGGTGAGGGACTGGTGGCACATCGCATGTCAGCTGCTGGGGTTGGCAGACGGGGGACAAGGGAGCAGCCTGGGGATGCAAGTCCTGTGGTTTCCCAGAGAATGGGACGTGACCATGTAAAAGACTCATGACCAGCTTTGTCTAAAAAAACCACCAGTTTTCAGACTTCCTTTAGGATATAATATTCTATCTATTAGTGTAAGTTATGCTGTCTGGTAGAATATAAAATATAAAAACATTTATTTAAATTTTACCCACTAAGCTATAACATTTAATATAGAATCCAACAGTGTAATCAGCATTACGAGATGGGGCAAAAATTTCATTTGGCTGAACTGTCAAAATATCTGGGAAAGATTATCACTGCTGCTGTAGTGCACGAGCTGAGCTTCTTGCTGCTGCTTTCCCTGTTATTTTGCCTTGAAAAAGCCATTTCTCTAAGATGCTAGAGAAGGGCATCACAAGTGTTCTTACGTCTGGACTAACTAATCAGGCGTTCCCAGTGAGAACAGTGTGGTTGTGAAGCAGAAGTACAGACCTGATTTTGGGGCCATGGGACGATCAGATGCCTGTGAAGGTCCTTGCTGGAAACCCACTGCGGAGATGGGGGCAAGAACGTGCACTGCTGGATGGGTGGTTGGTGAGCTTCACATTTACATAAAGCCCAGAAAAGAGAATGCTGCATTACAGGACTTTGCTTTAAAAATGAGTCCTTGGGTAAGATCCCTCTCTGATTTGAAACCCTTCCAGGATTTGGAAGAGTTTCAAATAAAATTAAAAGAAAAACAAAGCTCAGACTCCTGAGATCGCTCAGCTACATACTGAAGAGTGAGTGTGAGGGTATGTTTTGTCTCTAAAGAAAATATTAGAGCCTATAGCAGTCAAGATAGTTTATAAGCATGAACATAACTTTGAATAGCCCTAGCTCCGGTTTACCGTGACCTCTGCAACTCAACTCTGAATAAAAGGTAAAAAAATATTCCCTTAATACCAGCTGTACACTAGAAAAGATAGTTAAACTCAGCAGATTTGAAAATCACAGGCATGTCTTGTTTCTCGTGATGATGGCGATTGACCTTTTCTTTTCATTTTATTTTATTAATTATAAAATAGAAGTTTTTACAGGAATCTAAGAAAATAACTCTCCTTTCCCTAAAGATGCAATGCATTCACATATCAGGAAACACAGGCAGATAGAATATAAGGAGCCTTTTATTCAGTGTTTGAAAGCTTTCCTTTGTCTCCTTTCCCTTCAAGTTTTAACTCTTGCGTGTTTTCTTCCCTTGCTATGAAGTGGTTAATGCACAACCTGACTTTTGTGGGGTTTTTTTTTGGTTTTTTTTTTTTTTTTTGTTTTGTTTTGTTTTCACAAAGGCAAAATGACGGCTCTTTCCCTACACACTGTCCCTTTCAGGCTGGTCTCCTTGCAGCCTGAAAATGGGCTTTACTAATCTGCCAGCACAAGCTTCCCTTTGTCCTTCCCATTCTGCCAGGTACGCTCAGCAGTTAGGAAGTGGTACCAGCCGAAGGGAATGGTAATCTTGGGGTACAGATGGGTTGTGTGCCAACAGCTGTGCCCTGGCTGAAAGAAAATGTACTTTCTTTGCCCCACACTCATCCTGTTGAGTGGGCCGTGTAGTCCAAAGAGCCCAGCATCAATATCTTTCCTTCTTTTGCTGAGACATTTCAATTGTCACTTTGCTTTTATGTGCAGTGCAATAGTTTAAAAATTTAAAAACCTGAAGATTAATTGTAATTGAGCATTTTAGTGTGTTCATCTCCTCTTCTCTCCAAATACTTACCTTAAATCATAAGTTCCATCCCCCAGACTTGTGGGATGACCTGCCAACCAACGCATGCCATGGACCAGACCTCCCCTTGGTGCACAGGCTCCTGGATGGGGTGCCATGAGTCCCCATGCCAATAAAGTCACTCCCAAAGCTGACCTGTGGCAGTGACATTGCTGTAGCCCAGAACAGGATCCCACCAAAGCTTTTCAGCCATCAGCCATGTGAATTTGTGTAAGAAACATGCTATAAAAATGGAAGCTGGTACTATTGTGAGCCATGAGCAAGGTCAGGAAAGACCCCACAAAGAAAGGATTTGGTGGGAGGTCTGTGCATGTGAGAACTAAACATCCAATGTTCGCTTTGACTCTTTGCAGGATTTTAATGTTTCTGCAAAGCATGGTCCTTCAAGTTCCCTTGGAAGGAGTGGGCAGAAGCTCAACTCTGGCAGAAGGGTCCATGCTGTGGTTATTGCTGAGCGTAGCTGTTGGACAAAGAGCCGCCAAGGCCAATTGAGCCATGGAGAAAAGGAGACACCCACAGTCTCTGTGCCGGCTCTGAACTATTATATTAAAATTGGGAATATTTCCGCAGCAGTACAGTATGTACACCTATGTATGACAATGAAATGCTTTACCATTATTGTGTGTGTTCAAAATGCTGGAGAGGTGTGGAAGTCCTCCAGAATGATCGGTTCTACCAAGCCATCTCTTCTGGCTCTGGGCTCCTTTCTGGGCTTGCTCATGTCCTGCATTAGTAATAACAGCAAAGACGTGATGTTTAGCAGCCTCTTCAGGAGGACAGAATTAACTAAATATAGGATGGAAGGAACTCACTGTTTTCTGTATTTAAAAGCACTGAAAAACATTAGGTCACATTAGCTGAGGATGTGGCTCGTCAGTGGGTGTACCAAGAGAAGAAAAGGACAGACATTGTCTAACACATTGAGAAAACAGTCCCATTACTGAGGACTCCAGGAGAATGAGCTAAAATGCCAATGTCAGGAAGTTTTTTTTTTTTTTTTTTCTTTTTTGAGTACCTAAACTTAATGGACTTTTCTGGCTGAGCCGTGTAGTACAGAAACCAACACAGCACCACCCGCCTTCACTCCCCACACTTGTCTGGGGCTGTTCATGTCATGAATCATTCACAACTTTACTAAGGCGATTCTTACACAGTCACTCTATGTCTTCAACATAAAATCAAGAAGGGAGGTAAAAAATTACATATCCCAGTTTCCTGAAGCAGCTTTTCTATCTCAAAAAGCCATGTGAGAGCCAGTGAGAGATGCCAGAAGTCTATTCAGTTGCAGTACACATGCCAAAAAGCCCAAGGTTTCTTGTTCTCTCCCCAACATATCACTTTGTTGGGCTTTTGTCCACCAACTCCTTCTTTACTTCCCTTCTGGGGCTCTGTTTGCTTCATCTCTGTGCATCTTCTCCTGTCCTGCTGCTGGCTGGTGGCTCTGGTCTGGGCTGCCCTCCCAGCATCTTCCCATGGCTATTGCCAAAACCCCATCATGGGGAAAAAACAGTATTAGAGCAGCAATTACCACGTCAGTCAGTTTTGCTGTTTGTACTCCGTTGTAGCATGGAAAAAATGTGCCTAATGCCATGTCTGCTGTGAGTCCTCCTCAAAATGATCTGATGGGTGGTGTTGAGCAAACCATGAACAGTGGTTCTGTCCCCACATGTTCAATGTCTGTCTGTCTATCAGTGAAGAGTTCATTGCCTTCCAAAGATGCTTCTGATTTATATTTCCGTCTGTAAAGTTGTTTAAAATTCTTCTTTCCAAAATGAATTTTTCTGTAACAATGAGTTGAGGAATGCAGCAAACTTAGCAACTATTCTGGTTTTACCAAAAACTTCGCTCCTTTTCACACATGTTATCAACTCCGTGTGGTTGAATGGAGCCCTATAATTAACTTCAAAACTCTTTGGATCAAGTGAAATGACAGGGCTCTCTGTGATTAGATGCCACACTGAATGATGTGGCACCCTGTTTGCAAACTGATTTTTAAATATGCTTTAAACATCCTGAAATAAACATTCAGTCTGAAGTATAAAAGTACCTTATGTGCCCACAGTAGAGTATTATACAAGAAACTAGATTAAGAATGGCAAGTGGGACGTATGTTACCAAGAAATGAAGGAGAATGGAGGGATTTTTTTTGGAACACCTTTCAGAAAAGAGCTTGCCAAATTTGGCATTTAAAGACAAAGCTGTCTTGAGCTGAGTTCAGAAAAAGGTTTTAATGTCAAATGTTTTCAACCTTTTTGCATTAAATGAACTGAAATTCAGCCAAACCAGATTCCTCAGATTGGGAAAAATAAATGAAGCAAAGGTTCCCTCCCAAGCCCAGAAGAAGCAGGCCAAGTTTCATCCTGACAGGAGCGGTTTTGCCAAAGTTATAAAAGCTGCAGTGAAAGTAATGGTGCTGTTTCTGGCACTTATAAAGCAGCTTCATCCCAAAAAGTCCTAAAGCACATTGCATATAGCAGGCTGGATTCCTCAGCTCTTACTCATATCTTGCTCATACACATTCTTTTTAAAATATACAGAATTTGAGAGCTCAGGCCTGAAGGTCCCGTGCAGGAGCATGTGGTTTGGATGCTCTCCCATGTCTGTCGTGGTGGGAATTCAATGGCAGTAGGTTGGGACCTTGGCTTTGCTGCGGGTTCAGTCTATGATGACTGTGAGTGCCAACTATCAAAACCCAGCTGGAGAGGGCATGCTGCCCATCAGCGATCCAGCTTTGGTCCAAAACTGGACTGTGTGGTCCAGTAGCATATGTTCTGCCACAGGGTTGTGGGTACCAAAAACAGGGTTTGCCACAGGTTCCGTTGGGATCTTGGCACCGGCTCCTCCATCCCCTACTGAGACAGTGTTTTTGCTTAGTCCTCAGCTATCAAGATATTTGTCTTGCATGTCTTCTGTGCTTTACCTGAACTCAACGCTTAAAGCTTTTGCTACTACTTTACTTTTTTTTCCAAGAATTCTCTTGGCTTTAAAATAATTCCATTTTCTGCATGAGTACCTCCCCTAATTATATACGTATATATGTTTCCCATAGTTGGCACTGGAATTTCATGCTTGCTTTTTTATGTATTTGCCTAGATTTTCCCTATTTTGGGGGCAGGTGTTGTTTTCCCCATATTTAATGAGTAGGTTTTGACTCGTAGCTGTTTTGAGCTGTTTGCTTGTTTCCCCCTCAGGAATCCTGCAGAGTTCTCAACGCAAAACAAACAAACAAACAAAAAACAAACACCCCAAAACCCAACATGTTTTGATGGAACATCTTATTCTCTCCTGGATTTGCTTATACCCAGCATACTTCATTCAAGAAATGACTTTTGCCATGGTGTATGAAGAAATGGGTAGACGAAGGGAACATTTAAGATGTGACTGTGTATCCTCAGTTGCTTTGAACTCTGGAGGGGAGATGGGCCCAGCATCCGTGGTGCCTCATCTCATGGCTCTCCTCCTGCTTTAGGTTCCCTCTTTACTGTTGACTAAGGGTAGAGCAGGGCAAGCCGATTCCCTGTATCCACATTGAAGTGAGGATATCCACTTAAGTAATAAGATTTTAATTACCCAAGTCAGAATTTCATATTAAACCTTAATCTGATACATTACCAGCCTAAATTAATGTCAAAAGGTGTCTGTATGGAGACTTTCCTTCATTTAATGATGGTTAGTTTGGGGCCTAAACAAATTATTTGCAAAAATCTCCAGGCCGCTGTAGAAATGGCATTTCCAATGCTAATAGGCTTTTTTCTTTCCAATTAGTCCTCTACTCGCAGCAAAAGGGTAGCCTTGCTTTGATCAGTAGCCGATTTACTGCAAGCATTTCTGCGAGAGGGTGTTGGGAAGATGCATCCTTGAAGTATTTTTGGAGTGTGTCAACACAACTGTGCATGTAGAGTGGATTAAGAGCGCTGTAGCAAGGGTGGGACATGTAGACCGTATGCTCGGCTCTGTGCTTTCATTTCATCCCAAAGAAAACTCTCGGGGAAGCATAAAACCATCTTCCTGCCCAACCCAGAGTGCACAAATGCCGTTCTCTCTTTCTTCTTGGAGTCATTTTCTTCAAAAATCCACTCCAGGAATTCTTATGGTTAAAAACACCAATTCATGCTTTTTATCTTTATTATTATTTTCTTCTTCATCTTTGGTTAGACCCCTCGGTCCCACTATGGAAACCAAAGCAAGCACTTTAAACATGATTTTATTAACTAAAATGAAGCTTTCCTCAGTATAAAACCCCCAAAGACTCTTAGCACCCTGTAACCACAGGTCCATAGAGAATTAACTACAAAGTCCCGAGAAAGGGTTAATGCTTGCTGGCAGTTTGGCCATATTAGAACAATTACAGTGATTCATTGTCTATGTCTAATGGCATAATCTGATTGTAAAGACAGCAGAGTGGGCGTTGGAAAATATACAGCAGCCCACTATAGTCAGTGTGAGGCATAACAGGAAATGATTGTGGGTGTTAACCGTGTCAGAAACGGTTGGATTAAATGCTGACTCCGCAGCCGAAAAGCCAAATAAAGATAGGGGAAAGCAACCGTATATGTTTCAATAACAATTAGGAGACTGTCTAATACCGGTTTTTGCAAGAGAAAGGAAAGTTGCACTGCAAAAACCTACCGCAGGTGATTCTACTTAAGACTGTATTTACTATCTTCCTAATGTGTTAGCCAATAAGTAAAACCGTTGCGAATAATTTGCTATGATTCGTTCAGAAAGCGAGGTATTTTATACCGAAATAAATAGGAAATATAACTCCTGATTATGATATTGTCATTAAGGTACTTATTTTCAATTAAGAATTTTTATTAGCTCTCATCAAGTTGAGTAATGAAAGTGCCGTAAAATATACTTCCTTTCCCACCCGGCCCGCTCTCCTTCCTGGCCCTGCTCCTTTGCACCTTCTGCAAAGACCAGGGAAGGAAAAAGGGGAAGAAAAATAAAGGGAACAGGAGAAAGGAGGGTAGGGGAAAGGAAAGGAAAAAGGAGAGGGAAAAAGAGACTAGAGGAGAGGGGAAGAAAGGGAAAGGCTGGCCCTGCACTTGTATTTTGCTGAGGTTCTCCTGACCAGGCTGGGGCCACCACAGATGGAGCATTGGGGCTGGGTGGGGGTCTCCTTCAAGCCCCTTCCAGAGGCAGCTGTCTCGCTCCCCAAGGAGGAGAGTCTGTTTTTTGACTGGCCATTTGAGCAACTTCGGCATGTTTGTTAACTTTTTTCTTTTCATTTTTTTGTTTTTTAACAGTTTTGGCCTCTTGGAGGAGCTAATGCAAAGGAAACACTTTTTTTTTTTTTTTTAGGCAAAGGGCTTTAAGATCACAATAAACCCATTTTGATTGTAAATATATTTTCAGCTATGTTTTATCAAATAATCTTACAAAAAAATCTGCTTTATGAAGTTATGATGATTTAAATTGTTCTTTTTCTCTCTCTCTTTCTCTCTCTCTCCCTTTTCACACATATTCTCTGGAGGATCTAAAAATAAGCCTCTAGCTATACAAGTCAGTGCTCCAGGTTTATCCCAGAGACTAAGCAGTATTTCACAAAATACCTTTATTATTTTCTGGGGTTCCTCTGCATTGTGTGAAACCTCCAAGGTTATTTGAGATCAGACATGTAAGGCAAATGGACACGTTTGAGGCAAGGCTTGGGATGTGGAGTTTTTCAGAAGCTGTGCTGCATAAATTAAAAACATGAATTTATATTTTTCTGGTGCTTGGGTTACCCTTTCAGTGGCTTTTGTTTGCTGCTTACTAATCTAAAAGATATCAGCAACTGAGGAATGTGAAGGTAGACGGATCTGTATGAAATTCTGCGTCCTGTCTCTTAGCAAACACTTTCAGCCTCAAAAACATGAGCTTTTTGTATTTCATATGTAAGGCCTTGGTTCTATAACATTGACCTTAATGAAAGGGAAATCACAGAGTTTGGCTGGAGAAGAAGATCATAAAGAAGAATGTTGATTTAACCAGTTTTTTGTGAAACAACATAATAGCATTCTTAAATTATTATTATTATTATTTTCCCTGATGAAATGTGAATGTACGCTTTGAATATTAAGAGTTTGGGTAACACAAAGTAAATGGTTTGTAGTGATGAGGTACAGAAAGGAAGATCAAAAGGCAGGCAGGAGAGGCTGATGGATGCCCAGACATCCTTGAGGAGCCCTGAATCCTTCAAACGGTATTTCACCACCGTCCAAATGCAGCTTCCTATGGAGGTCTGCAACCGGTCTATTAAAACATAAGGAGCAGCCCAGCCATACCAGTTAAAACCTTACTGAATTATCTTTATTGCTTGCAAACGTGAAGAGCGTGTATTTCCAGTGCTTCTGTCTATGTCATGACCAAATATCCATGTGCAAAATACAGATAGCTTGGCTGAGGGTATTGATACAAGGTGTAATCTCTTGGTGACCAGAATTGGCTCACCAAGGCACGAAGCAGGAGCCTTCCCGGCTCATGAAACCTTTCCTGGCATTCTACAAAATGCCACGTGGCCGTGGGACTGTGCTTGTCCCCAGGGGGAGCGTTGGTGGCCACACGGCTTGTGGACCATCCTGGTCCCACACGTGAGACAGCCCTGTGAACGCTTCCTTGAAGAACTAACACACTTTTATTGCAGGAAGAATAAAACAGGATTTCACAGTCACTTGTCTTCGCAGTAACCAGCTTCTCACTTCCCCCAGCACTCCCCGGGGCTTCGTGGCTACTTCAGGTGCACTCCTCTGTTTATGGCCCTGCTGAGGTATCAGTTTTCCCCAAATCCCCTAATTCTATCTGCTGGGGTGGGTTTGCCCAGTAGATGGTGACTTAGGGTGGTCTCGTGATTAGGCTAATTAGCGTGTTTGTGTTTTTGTACTCCTAGAGCCCCAGGAGCAGGTCGGGCACATGGGGCTGGGCAAAGGGTGCCCAGGGACATCGGTGCCCATCCCTGCTGAAACGGGCTTCTTCCTCCCTCTGCTTCCCATCGCCACCCAAATGACAGGGAGGGTTATTACCTTGTTGTAGTTTGATTCCCGAAATTCTCTTTCTCTGTATAAGATGAGGGGATAAAGACACAAAATCCTTCCCTTCTCTTTTAACCCAGCAGTAAAAAGACAGTGGGTGCGACGCAGAAAGTCCAGCCAAACACAAAGGGCCAGGGTGGTCTTTGACTCCCTCTTGGGCACCCTTTCCAGAAAGCTCCCACTGGGACAGCAGTTTGTCATCAAAACAAAAAAAAAATAATTGTCAAGCGGTGTTTGCCACTGATGGAATATGTAAAATGAAATGGAAACAAAAGCTGATTTAACCCAGATGCCCCAGTTCAGATTTGGAGCATCCCTGTGTAAACAGAAAATGGACCTTGTTGTTTTATTCTGCCCAAGGCAGAGGCGTTTGCACCCCAGAGTTTGCAGCATTCGGAGGAGTCACTGTTTATAACAGCTTTAAAGTTCCCGATGGATGTCGGGCTATTTTTCAGGTGGGAAGGGCTGAGGAGCCTGGGGTCCAGCTGAGAAGCAAAGCCTGGCTACTGCTTTCTGAACCCGCGGCCACAGCATATCCCGGGTCTGCCGCCGGGGACAACACGACTCTCCCAGTGGCGTGAACCACCTGAGCAGAAAGTTGGCAGAAAACCATTTCAGAGCTCCCAAAAATATTTTCCCCACTAAAACCCAGTTGTGCGAGTTCTCCTTAAACTTTGCTTTTCCTACGCGGCTCCATTTATAACACCGTGAGATACTTTTATTGTCTGAAATGCTCCGAATGCCAGCAAACCGCATTAAAAAGTGGGGCGCGTGCGAGGTGCACCCCTTAATTGTTGCTCGTACAATGGAACGAGTCTGTGCTTGGTAAATGAGCGTGCGTACCCCTCGTCTGATTTACTCTACACCTACAGTAAATTTTCTTGCGGGAGATTTTTATGGTGCCTCCTTGAATAGTGAACTTGAAGTCAAACCTTCCTCCAGCTGAGGAAAATAGAAGCCAGATCTGCAGAGAGAAAGTAACAAGGAGTTTTTGTTAATGTGTATTCCTGCTCCTAGCAAGAGAACAGTCATTCTACCCTAATGAAAATTAAATTTACTACCTTTTGTTTGTAGTTGGATCTGAAAAAAAACCCGAACCCGCACACCCTTGTTAATCACCATGAGCAGCTCTCTTCGACCATCAGAATGACAAAAGAGCACTAAAATGCTCTGGCCAGATTCCAGGTTCAGGGGTTTTTTTG
>VZRU01017827.1:89870-102048 GCA_013398155.1 Pedionomus torquatus | reverse complement strand
AATGAAAAAGAAAAAAAAAAAAAAAAAAAAAAAAAAGAGGTTACTCAGGACAAAAGCCAGATCTATAGCCACCTTCTTTGTACCTTTCCAAATCTCAAGCCTGCTTAATTATGATTAATTGCCACATGGATAATCAGATACAGTTTCAAAAGGTTGGAGATGACAGTCCAAGGACACCAGGGAAGAAGGAAGGTTTGCCTTTGTTACAAGCAAAAAAAAAAATACAAAAAAAAAATACCAGGTCCCTTCCTCAGCCCATAACCTTTTCTTATTTTAACAATTCCAAACGGAATTAATACCATCAGTATATTGTTCCCGCTCCTGGGAATTGAACTTCAACTGTACAATTTCTGCAGCTGTCAGTTTTTTCAGCCCTCCTGTCAATAACGCAATGTTGGGGTGCCCTTCTTCTTGAATGAAAGCAGTTTCAAGTTTCTGCTTTATGTCTGTGCTTTCTGGGTGGTGTGACATGATGAGAAAGTATAAAAAAATAATAACAGCAGTTAAAAAGCTTCCACTCTTGACTTAACTGGATCAAATGTAATAGACTACAGTCTTTTCTCCCGATTTCCTTTGCTTGTTTTAGAAAACACTGTGAAAAGTGCAGGAGATTTTGTCTTGCCAGCTCTTTCCTCCATTTAAAATCCCTTTGGCTAAGTCAAGGATCACAGTATGTCATTTCCAGCCTAACAGAAGTGCTGGGCCTTGTTCAGCTCCTATTACTAGGAGGCAAATCCCTAGGTTGCAGGCGCCAGTGTTTCTGCCTTTGGCTCCTTTCCCAGTATTGTTTCCTTCATTACATTCCAGAGTGCCTCTCAGCCAGTTAATGTTTGCACTGGGAGGTCCAAATATCCAGCAATCAGCACTGAACTTTTCTCTTTTTTGTCGAGAATTGCAGGTTTCAAATGCAATCACTGGCTTTAAAGAAAAACTTACAGGTGAACGCAACGGCCCTAATTTCCATTTTATTCGCCCACGGTTATATATTTTTGGGCCGTTTCTCCATATGCACTCGTAAAACGCTTTCAGGAGATGTCTGGCTTTTTCAGAGCTTGTAGGGACTGGAGCTGTTTTATGGGTTTTTGGGGTGAAAGCTGCCCTCCTCCGCCCACCTCTCTCTTTGCGCGGTCGCTCCCACGCTCAGACGCCGTCTCCATCCCCACTCGCGCCGTTGCAGTTCGCTCATCTTTATCAAAATATGTAGCGAGCCCAGAACGGACGCGATAATTTGGGATCACGTGAAGGGTCTGAGCGTTCGCGGGGGTTTATGCCTCACCCCCATCAGCACGGGGCGGGGGGGTTTGGTTTCTGGATGACTTCTGGTGGCGTTTCATTTGTAAGAGCAAAGGCAAGTTGCAGCCTTTTGTGCTGTCTGCGTCCGAGGCGCTGGGAGGCACGGAAGGGATGTATATTCTGGGTTTTCAGTTGAATATTGATTTTCCCATAGGGCTGACCGGCTTCGGGGAGGCCCCAGGGGGCTCCACCGAGATGCAGACAGGAGGGATGGTCACCTCTGAGAGCAGCACCCCTGTTCTCCCACCACCAGAAACCCCGCTCGACAGCGAGAAAACTTTCTGTACATCAACAGAGGACGAGGCACTTTATTTTCAGAAGCTGTGTCAGGCTGTACCTTTGGAAATTTGAATTCTACTATAGCCAGACTACACGCAGACTGCCCTGTATAGTTTGCTTTCTATGGGTTTGCTATTAAGTTTTGAGAACTAGCTATGGGCCTTGGGCTCCATTAAGCAATTAAAAAAAAAAGTCCATGACATTTCCTGGCGGGGAAAGGGAAAAACAACAACAAAAAGTACAGGTTGGGAAATCCTCAGTGTTTTCCATAAAGCCTCCAGCTATGCTTCCACCCATGATCATATGTCATATGGATGGTGTCATAGCGTCCTAAGGGTGCTCGCTCACAGCGATGATATCGAATTCATGGAAGTGTATATGCTCAGAGAGAATACTAATGTTAACTCAGTCTAAATAACAACACTGCCAAAGGAGGGAGGCAAAAGATGAAATACAGTGGATTTCAGGAGGCAACAAGCTCTCATTTATTAAGATCACAGGCATTTTACAGGTTACAAATCATAAAGCAGAAATAACTTCATAATATACAGGTCAGGAATGTGCCTGGGATATTGAGGAACTATTTCCTTGGCAATAATCTGCCACAGATAGTCAGAAGCGTGCGTTTTCTGGCACAACAAATCATTGCTGATTAATTTTGTCTGCCTTTGTCTCAGGGAAGCGACGAGACACTTCACTGTGTATTTTGTACTTACTCTACTTCCGCGCTATTCTTTCTCGATGCATAATTTTTTGCAAGATAGGCCAAACACAATACTCTTTGTTTTATTTCTTTTGACATCATTTTTTTTTTTTTGCCTGAACACAGGCTGCTTGCACTCGGGGTGGTTAAGTGTGCAAAGCCAAGGTACAGCCCCCTGTGGCAGCAGAACCTGGATGCTGAGACCCCTCTGAGCCCACCAGAGGATTGATTCAGTCCCTGGCAGGGGCAGGGGAGAGGAGAAGCCCTGGAAACTTACCCATCCACACAAGAGCTTCTCAGGGTACCTTCACGATGGATGCAGCAGCAACAGGAGAAACAGACTGGGATGGTTTTTCCTCTCTGCTGGCACTCGGGAACAAGTCCCAGTGCACGTTGTGGAAGTTACTGCAAGAATAGAAGAGGGACTGCAGTTTCTCACTTGAGAAACAGCAAGAGGAGGGCTGGATGCAGCTGCAGATTTGAGGGAAGGACCGTACAGCAGTGTGGCATCTTCCCCCAGTATTTATTTATTGCATCCTAGAACCAGCCGGGCAGGATGGTGGTGGTCTGCCTTGTCAGCCTCCTGTAGGAACTTCACAGCTCTCCCAGAAGGACCATAGTATAGGATAAATGCCAAAGGCAACGTCAAAACCCATCACTTTCCTAATATTAACTTAATATTCACAGCTATTAAACAGATCAGAAATGGAGTATCTCCAAAGCAGGTGTAAACTTCTCCGGGCTCCCTGTGCCGCTGGTGTGAGGCAGCCCAGCGTGTTGCCATTTCTGAGGGTGCTCTCCACTTTCTCAGAGTTTTTGCGCTTTCGATAGAGATTCCCAATTCCACATCGGTGATAATGAATCACTCTGAAATGGGCTGTGGGAGAGACTTGTCAAGAAATAAGCTTGGCATTTCAGGGGCTTGGGAGAACCCAGGCAGGATTCACTGCTGTGATAGATAAACACGGAGCAGAAACATCCAGAGTAGGGAGGTTTTGGAGATTTGCTCATCAGTGAAGGGCATTCCCAGTGAAGGAGGCGTGGGATGAATAACACACTTGCAGAACCGTAGTTGCAAGGCACCCAAAATGCTTTATTTAATGGTTTGTGAGCACTATGTCAGATTTGGAGAGAAGGATGACTTCTGTTGCCCCTCCATCAGTGCCTCAGATCCCTTCCAGGCACTCAGGAAAGAAAAGTAGTAAGAATCAGACTTGTGGGGAAAAAAGAGGTAGCACCAAGCCCCGAGGAAGAACAAGATGATCTGATGATATAAACCACCCACCAAATGCAGAGAATATTCAGGGCACGATAGCAGAACCCTTGGAGCCCTTGGGTCAATACATGTGTGGGGAAGTATACCTGCCCAGAGAGGCTCCTGGGCTTGACATCTCCTCCTTGTTTGAGGTTGGGTTAGTTTTGATTGTTTCAGATATGGCAACATCTCCCCAAATCTCCCTCCTACTCCCATGTCTCCCAAATGAGAGAAAACTAATGAACCCGGAGCTTGGGCACTGTGTCCTGGGTGGGAGATGCTGTTGTGGGGGGCTGTAGCAATTCCCAGTGTTCCTTATCCAGTTGGGAAAGTGGTGGAGATTTTCATGGAAGAGCTTCTTAACTGGGGCTGATGGAAACCTGGAGAGGTGGCTTCTTTCTCTCTTTACCTAATTTGTCTTCCATGTGATTGAAGTCATCACGAGAAACAGCCTTGCTGTTATGGCTTCTGTCGACAGAGCTCGCCTCCTCTTCGCATTCCCCCAGCTCCCACCTTCATCCTCATCGCTCACTCCCCTCAGAAATATAACCAAACCAAAAACAATGTGTTCATAACATTTTCTCCAATTCCAAAGGAAAAAGAAAAAAAAAAAAAAACAAAAAACCAAAACCCTGAAAGAAAATAAACAGCTAGCAGATGCTGATTTTCTCACTTAACTGCACATATTTTATAGTAATTCTCTCTGATTTTCTCCCAAGACACCCACCTGACCTTCCTTTCTCTCCAGTCTCTCCCAGTAGTGGCCAAACACCACTAATCATGTAAGATTCAACCCATGGAAATAGACTGCAACTAAGAGAAATTTACCCTTTGACCTTAACGCCTTCGTGTGCACAATAGAGACCAAGAAATGTCTTTGCTAAAAGGAATGCATTTTCCTTGGCAAAAACTGGGTTTTAGACCAAACCACATTAATGCTACGATTTTTTTTTTTTCTGTTTCACAAAAGCAACACAAATAAATTAAAAACAATTCAGTGATTTTAGAATGAAAAACAACAAAATTTTCCAGGAATTTTGAAGGAACTAAAAATGGAATTTCATAAATATTTTTGCTTCACGTAACTGGAAGTGATTTACAAGCGTGAATTAGTTTTGAATTAATGCATCACGATGAAGCAGGGGTTAGTTTGCCCAGAATTTTCCAAAGTTGTCCATAGACAATTTAGTCGGGAGAGCATCTCCAGAGCTCATCGTTTTCCATTTCTGGTGGGAGCCGAAAGTCTCTATGGTAACTAAAACAATAACCTACGTGACAAAAAAAGAAACTTTGGAAAACTGCTCAAATGAATTTTAGCTGCCTTTGTTATCTGAAAATAAGGAGGAGGCTCCACATCATCTGAGCAGTCGGTTGTTCATGCATCACCAAGTGCTTTGCAGGGTATCGCTCAGCCATGACCAGTTCAGGCACATTTTCAGCCGGAGGGGCTGGGGTGTAGCTTGCTGAAGTGAAGGGTCTTTGCTCGCACACCAAGTCTGTGGCAAGACCTGGGAACACAACTTTTCTGCTTTTCCCATCCACAAAGAGCGAAGCTTATATTTTTCAGTCTAGATTACTATTTTCTTTTTCAGATTAAGGAAAACAAAAAGGAGAGAGAAAGAAAACTGGTGACTCATTGCAGTTTCTTTGCTGAAACACAGCTGCCCTTGTCACAGGAACATGATTCTTAGAGCCTGCATCCAAAATTTATTGCAAAATAAAACCGAAACTTTTAAAAACAACCAGGCAAAAACAACCACCATGTTTCTAATTCTTTTTTTTTTTTTAATACGTATTTGTGAGTGTAGTTCCAGGCTCCAGCCAGGATCAAGGTTAGTACTGGACACTTGGGAGACACTTAGTTATTGTGAAATTTTCAGACAAGTTTTGCAAACCCACACAGCCCACGCTGGTTGGACAAGCTTCAAAATCAGTGTGCACTTTTGAAAGCTTTTGATGCTTCTGGACCTTCTGGGATTCCTTCAGTGTCAGGTCAGTATAACAACACCCACACCACCACCCAAAGGTAATATTGCATTTTTTTCTCTGGTATTGTTTCTGAAAATGTGCAATAAATCCTGAGTCCAATGCTCCTAAATCAGGAAGTACAAGGAGCACGTACATGTGTAAATCTACTCCACACTTTCGTGGTGCAATATCCCCACTTCAGGAAAAACATTCCTTCTTTTGCTATGATCTTTCTGCTTTCAAAATGCTGGGACCTTCTTTCTGACTTGCTGAACCTCTCTGATATTATTAATTTACTCATTAGCCGAGTGCTATACTTCTGCAAATGAACTTACACCTTGGGGATAAACCTGCCTCATTCAGGAAACCTGTTCAAAAGTGACGATTACTGGATGGAGAAGTATCTCAGCAGCTTAAAGCCTGAGCTGCTGCTTAAATAAGAATAACTGCACAGTGCATCAAAAAGGGAGAGGAGGAGGTGTGGAAAACGTAGAGGAGAATTGAGAAGAGGAGCACTTCTGAAGTGGCTTTTACTCATCCTGAGTAAAATGGAAAAAATTGAAAAAAATTTGCAATGTGAGTAAGCCAAGTGTGATTGATGTTTGCAGCCTCCCCTTCATTTAATGAGCGAGTTCAGTAAGAGACATGGGCAGAAGAGGAGCAATGCAGAGGAAAGTGGGAGATTGGAGGGAGAGAAGGGTTGACCTGGTTTTGCTTCCAAGATAATTTTGCATCGCTTTAATGATATTTTGTTACATTTCTCTTTAATTGGACTGGAACTGTTGCACTGAGATCTTTACCATTGTTTTCTGAGCAATTTAAATTTCCAAGAGTTCATGGTTGTTGTTTTGTTGCTTTTTTTTTCTTCTAAGACTTTGTGACCTTCTTCCACGAGTTTATTTTAGATATAGTGGAATGTCCCAGAGAAAATTCCAAATGGTCCTTAATATATGAAATGTTTCCAGAAAGGAGAAATTCTCAGTGGACTGTGAAACTATTTTTCAATCATGGTGTATGGCACATAAACCACATCTGAGTTTTTTTCAGTAGGAAACTATTGTCCAGTGGGTTAAAAGAAAATAAAGGATAATGGGAGTTTTCTGTAAGGCTGGAGCCGTTCACAGGGGCATCATCCCCACTAGATGTCACTGGAACTGTTTGAAATGTTTGGAACAAACAACCCCAAATTCCCCAGGTTTTGAGCTCTTACAAACGTGGGACTTGAACGAGGTTGCTTTCAAGCTCTTCTCTGGTCCATGAGCTTTGTAAGGGAATCCAGTCTGATAGGTGGTTGACCACACAAAGTTCAAGGTTTGGTGTGGGTTTAGGGAAAACACAGGTGAAACTTGTGAAGCTTGACCCTGTGCTTGAAGGTTTTGTCTTTCTTTGGGAAATCCAAATGGAATCAAAGAAAATGCCTGGATGCAGTCGCCAGCTGGCTGGGAGGTCTTTGAAGGAAACACAAGGTCCTACAGAAAATGTGCTGCACCTTCTCCTGCGACAACAGCGGCGCAGTGCTGGGATGGTCACACCATGAAGCACAGCTAGGGTTTAGGTGGTCACCTCATCCACCATTGAAAAAATTAAATAAATAAATTCTGACAACTTGTGTCATGAAATTTTCCATGGCTGATCTCCTCAGCAGTGCTGATGTTCACCCCACACCACTACAGAGAGCTGCTCCTTCTCACGTTATTAGGTCTACTATTAAAATTCTCCCTGTAGTTTCAATTGACTACAGGAATCTTCTTCCATTCTTATTCAAAATTCAGTTTAGTGTGATTATGTGGCCATGCATCAAATATGGCAGTATAATATGTCCTTTCATCTACTTGCCATAATACATCCCTTTTAGTGCCACATAAATCCCTGAAAATATTGCTGTCTTCTGCTCTTGAGATTCTTCATGTGCCTCTTTGCCTTACTGCCTTCCTCTTCTATTGTTTCTCCAAGCTGAATTAATTCNTTTTTTTTTTTTTTTTTTTTTTCTCCTCCCAACGTTGCTTCTGTGCTCTTGCATCGGCTTCTGAGCAGACACCAGTGAAACAACAGCCCTTCCAGAACAAGAGAGGAGCCAGGGACAGCCCGGCCGCTGGCATGACACCCTCCCTGGCAGCGCCAGTGCCTTGGCGCTCCTCTGGCTGGAGGCGGCTGCTCCGAATCGCTCCATCTCCTGCTGCAAGGGCGGTGGGGAGCAGCTCCCGGCTGGCAGCGCCTGCTGTTGGAGCAGAGGCAGACCTCCTCGCCCAGCTGAGGAAGATGTAATTGAGGAATTACAGGAGTCAGCATGGAGCTCCTAATCCTCCCCAACTAAAGCAGCACCCCAGAAATGACAGCGGGTTTTCTCCTTTGCTGCTGGGAGACCCACGGGTCCAGCGGAGGCTCGGCAGCACGGCCCTGCGGGGCTGCAGAGCTGCTGTGTTTCCAGTGACAATTTAACCCCCGTGTGAGAGTCACATTTAAACAGGCTGTATGTATTTTGTGTAGGTAACTGCAAGTGGACACGAAGTGCCATGAAGCACTTGTCATCCACAAGAGTATAAGCCTTGCACCAACGCTGGCAGCTGCTGCTTCTTTATTGAAACTCCTTCTTGAAGTTCTTTCCCTGGGATTCATGATGTCCTCATCATCTTGGCTCCTTGTCTTGTTCCAGACAGGCGATGGAGAGCATCAACCCCTCCGTGCCCCATGGCAGCAACATGGTCCCACAAAACTTCTCACCTACCCGCGTTTCCCAGAGCACAGACTGGCTTTGATTTCTTTAATTAATTAGTAACCCAATTCACCACTTCAACAGAACATTTTTGTGGGCAGAGTTGACTTATGTGGGGCTAGCACAAGAAAAGAGAGTATTTCTCTTCGACAGTTTCTGTATTAAGTTGTTATTCCATTAAGCCAGCAAACTTTCAACCTACTCAATATTCAGTAAATTTAAGAAAATGAATTGAAGCTACTTGCCTCTTTTAATATGTACTCCTGAAGACATTTTCCAATTTTTTTATGGTTTAATTAAAGCCTCATGGCAATGGTACGCTTCTTTCTACCTACTATGCCAGTGGTTAAAAATTACGGGGCTTCAAGTACCCTGCATGTCTTTAATTGCTCTGCCGAAGATAAAAGAGCAGCGATATTTTTATCACAACTGTTACAGCAGGCAAAATGAAAAATACCCCTTACTCAGAGGAGCGGAGCAAACCCTGAGCAGGGCCAGGGCACCCATCTCCCCATCTCCCCGCCTCGCCCCTGCCCCACACCAGCATCCTGCAGCCCCACTGACATCCAGACCTTAAGTTGTGCCCTTGTGCCATTTTTTCAGCCCGTTTTGGGGAATATTTAATTCTGCAGCGTGTCCCGATGAGCAGAGGAACTTCCCTGCCCTGCTTCTTGACATTAAAAAAAAAAAAAAAAAAGTGTAGAAATCTCTAAATTAAGAAAGTACTGGAAGAGTACAGTCAGTGCAGGACAATGCAGAGGAAGGTTACAAGTATATTAGGATAAGGGCACCACAATTATATGAAGAAGTCTGGAGAGAAAAGATTACATTGTTCTGACAACAACATTTTTCAAACATTTAGACCTTTAATATCATTAATTTAAAGTACAAGATTAAATATTTTATGCAAATATTAGACAACAGCAAAGAGCTCCGCATATTAGGATTTAAAACAAATTGAAAGCATGCAAGACATATTCATTTCTTAAGCAGTTTAGTTAAAAAATCGGTATTGTCTCTATTAGGATTAACTGACAGTAACTCTTTGTGTTCAAATGGATTTAACTTCACTCTGGTTTGTTTTGCAGATATCATTGTCCTCCAATAATCATGGATAAAGGGAAATGTAAAAGGACAGATCAAGAAAAAATATATCTTCACATCATAAACACAGAATTATGTTTAAATTTCATTACTAAATGGGATTTCAGCTTCGTATACCATGCCTAATCCTGCACTATAAAAGATGTATAAAACCTCCTGACAAATTCTAACAGACTTTGTGGAAGTTGCATATATTGATTAAAACATCAAGCAGTTACATACAAACCAATAATGAATTACTTCTTGTTGGAAGATAAAACTTTGTGATATTTAAAATTACAGACTTGAAAGTAAGTAAAATTACCCCTAATTATGCAGAAGGGAGCAACACCTTAGCAGTAAACAAGATAAGCACCTCAAACAGCACTAATAATTTTAATTAACATTTTCTAGTTTCCTTTCACCTCCTTTCAAGGTCATCTGCTACCTTTTCCTGGTACAACATTACAGCACAGTGTTAAAAACTTACATTCCATTACTAATCACTTTGATAAGCCAAAGAAAAAGAAAAAAAAATTACTTTCCAGGACAGATTTGGGTTGTTTTTTGGTTGGTTTTTTTTTTTTTTTTATTTAAATAAATCGCTTAATTGACTGCAAAAGCAAATATTGCATTGTGTAAGAGTGTTGGGAAGGTTTCTGCAGTAAATTGCTATCGGGAGTCAGATGCCAGCAGCTGGGATTCAGTCGATCATTGGGGGCCTGATTCGGAACACCGGAGGCAAAATTCTTCCAGAAAATCTGCAGAAGCCCGTTAATATTTCAGGTGTAAATTTAAAAATTTGGATCACGCCCAAAGTGTTGAATATTCAGATTGCAATCAAAGTTCAAAAGACTCCTAAAGTGGGAACGCTGAAAATGAAAATTTGGCGAAATGTGATAATCTACACAGCATTTGTGTTTTTTCTTAAGCACCAATTAACAAATGTGCATTCGAGATTTATGATTTTGCTGAACAGTTTCTTTTCTCTTCTAAAAAGTCCAAAAGTTGGTAGAAAAAGGGCTTTGTTATACCAGTGGGTTTGTTCCATGCCACAAATTTAATGTACGAGGTCACTTGGAATATAATGTGTAGTGAAAGAATCTCATTAGGCTAAAATGAATGTAAAATGTGTCAATTTGATCCAAATGAGAACTGTAGTAAAACCATGTTTGATGTTCATGTGCAATAAATCTTTAACATTTGTCTGTAAAGTATTAGAGAACCCACAGGGAAATCTCTATTTGTGATAGCTGCACATTTTCAATGATTTTCCCTATAATCCTTTGTTGACATTTAGCGTGTGGTACCAGAAAAAGAAGATCCCAAAATCAGAATTATTACTTATTATTCTAAGGTAAACAAGGTGGACGCCTCGCCTGCAGGTTCTCTGGAGCAAGGCAGAAGTCAGGACAGCATCCTTCTGGCAGTGGTGGCTGCTCAGCTCTCGGTTGCTTCGAGGGGAATAAGTAGGAGACGAAAGGTGCCCTACCTGGCCCAGAGTCAATGCCGGGTTGAAACGTCTGATGGCCCCGTCCTGCCAGTTGGGGTCTATTTCGATTTATTCATATTGTTAATTACTGTTGTATTTCAATTTTCTCTCTAGTATTTTCCTTCATTCATAATAGCTTTATGGTTCAGCGGACCGAAATGACTAAAAATGAAAGATTTCCAAGATTTCTTCTGGGAATAATTTACAAAAGACCACAATTTTTTAATTGCTCCTGATGTTTAGTTCTGGATATCTGGAAGAGGAGGAATCAGCCCAACTCTTTTAGTTGCCCCACCAACCGTAGCAGATAGGTGGTTTTTGATCTCTCTCTCTTTGTTCCTCACAGCCCACCGTCCCTACGTTGAGGACCGCGTTACAGCGATGCCGCGGTGTTTATGTTTCTGCAGCTCACACTCGCTTTCGCAAGAGAATTATGAGCTATTTACGTCCTTTGAGGAGGCTCAGGGAATAATGGGTGAAATGTCAGGAACAATTAAGAAAAATGGAGGCATTTCATTTAAGCAGTAGAAGGAATCCATAACTTTTGCTGAATGACTGAACTCGGAGCACTACGAGATTGCTACAATATGAGTTCTGGCTCCCGATTATCGCAAAGTTTTATAAAAAAAAAAATTAAAATAAAAACAAACCAACAACCAAACAGCCAACCCCAACCTTACAACACTTGGATGCCAAAGGTTGCAACACAGGCTTTGGCAGGAAACGCGGAAAGGCTCCAGCATGGGAAAAGTCTTCCAGCAAACTTGCATCTGTGCTGATTTACATTTTTACGCCAAAGCAACGGCAGCTTTCCGAAGCCAAGGCATGACTTTGTGGCCGTGGTAACGACACTGCCTTGGGAAGCTGCACAGCATCAGCCCAGCCGTGCCCTGACAAACCCTCTTCCCCATCTCTCCCACCCCCAGCCACCCCCAGTCGTGGGTTTTTTTACAGCATTTGTCCATCTCGTTATTGCTGTGCAGGCCCTTTATCAATAACTGTGGTGTTCTTGGGCTGGTTTTTTTTGGCTTGCAGTCTGCTTTACAAAACCACCGCATACTTGACAGTTTGCCCTAGTTAAAAATTCTTTGGTCAGAGAAAGCCCGGAGAATGAAACAGTATCTGGTGTTGTAAAATCTTGACCAGATTCTGAAATATTGCCTAAGCCCCTGTCAACTCGAAGGTGATTTCTCCAGGTCATGGTTTAGAGGGGAATTGATGGTACAGTCTGCCGGCTGCTCGGGCTGCACTATATCTTTTTCAGGAGTGCACATAGTCACCTTTAGCATTCACCGCTTTCCAGTCCCCTCTGGTTTTGACAGTACATTTACCACCTTACACAGATTACATGCTAAACATGGGAAATCAAATCCAGAAAAAAAAAAAAAAAAA
>VZRU01017827.1:68378-89767 GCA_013398155.1 Pedionomus torquatus | reverse complement strand
TATTCTCATTTTCAGAACAGAGTAATTTAAGTGCTTCCATCAAGAAGTGCTCAATATAGTTTTAAGTATTGGCTTAAAATCGTACTGAAACAAAACACAAGCTTTGGTTTTTTGCCAAATGAAGGGTAAGATCTTAGGAAGAGTCAGACTAAATCATCCCCTGTATAAATTATAAATCATTACATTAAAATAAGTTCCCATATACCTATGACACAAGCTCTTACTTTTGCAGGGTATGTTCCTGAAGGCTAATTAGAGCAGACCTGCCCACTCCTTCCTCTGGAGAAACCAGGCTGGCCCTGATAAGGCCAATAACCCTTCCAGTGTGGTGGCAACTCCTACGGTCTTAATTAGAAAGAAAAAGACCTAATTCTGCACTTTTCTTATCTACCCCAGGCTTTTTTGCACTGCATTACTACTTTTCTTTAATTCTCAGAGGTTCAACCGGTTCTGGACAAGCTGGGAATGCCTGAAGGACAGACTGTGCAGACCTTCAGAGTAAGACGTCACCGCGGGACTGGTTGGCACATGCTGCTTCCCTGACGGTTTGGTTGGGTTAAGTTGGGTTGGGTTGGTTTAATTTGGTTTGGCTGCTCAGGCTGGATTCAGATACTCATGAGCTTGAACGCCTGGTCTGAGGCTAAGAGGGTTTTTGTCCTTTCTTTGGGCATTGACTCAGCAAAGCTACTGCACCGGTGTGGCCACAGGACCAGGGGCAACCCTGGCTGACCCACACATACCCCCAACACCATCCCCAGCCCCATGAGGCAACCCATGGGAAATCAAACCTGCATTTGCTGCAGGAACCCCCCAGGCAGTGGTGTGATGATGCTGTCAAGATGTTCCTGGGGGCCAAGACATGCCTCCTTTGGCTTTCCAGGATCTGGCACATTTCTTTTAATATTCCTAATAGTTCTTTTTCCTTGGCCTCACTTTATTCCCCTCATTTTGAAACTCTTGACAGCCTTTCATCAAATGCTTCTGACAAACTCAAAGAACATCTAAACTGGGCACTAATAATTTAGTACTGTAATTTTATGGGTATTTTAAAGTTCCTGAGTATTACTATTATTTTATGGAATATTTTTTCCTCCTTTTCTTTGGTCTTTCTTCCTATGTTCTTCAGTGGAATTATAGGTGAAATGTATTTCTTGGCTGCCATTTCATCTTTTGTTCATACAGTTAAATACTGCACTAGTTAAAGATTGCACGAGGCCCCCACATTAAACTTTTATTGTATTTTTGTATTTATTTTTGGCCCGGATCTGGGGGCCTCTCAGGCCCAGGTCTTGTGTAATTTTATTGGCTTGCGGGTGGAGGAAAGAACAAAAATGAGGTTTGTGGCCAGAATGTTATCTTTGGCCACGTGCATCTGTTTGGGGGCCTGATTCTGCTCTGATTCATAAGCATGTAAATCTCAAGCAGCTCCACTGGAAATGGGAAAGCTAAAGTGATGTAAGCCCCATGTAAATTAGAGGAGAATTACCTCTGTGGTAGATGCAATGTAAGCATTTTGCTATTTATGATTTAGCTGGGAGCTGTTGACTAGCCTCTCTAAAGATAAGAGCCACCTATAACTCAGTTGCCGGCATCTTTTTTCCTTTTTGACTAATGTCTGTGAGCTAAACCAAAGATTAAAACTGCTTTTTTTTTATGAGCTGTACTAGCTACGAGTAACAGAGCTCAGACTACAAAACTCATCAACCTGAGAACCGCAGCTGAATTTTGGTGACATCTCCCTTGAGTGAAAAGCACCTTATTTTATCCCACTTCCATGTTAAAACAACTGTCGAATTCAAGCACTAAAACCTATGGATTTCAGTCTTATTCGCTTCTTTTTATAAAATACTCCTCCCGTGGCCACCTCATAGTGAGTGGTTGCCCATCCTCTGGAGCGTTCAGCAGCTCACCAGTGTGAGTCACGGCCATCGCATCCCGCCTCCTTCCTGCCTGGTTCCCTTCCATCACCACGGCCTCTTTCCTCCCCAAAACCTGTCTCCCCCTCGCTTCTTTGCACATTTCTTCATGTCAGGTCTTTGGCTTGGAAATGGCTTCTCCTGTGAGCCAAACCTTCTTATTCTACACTTTAAAATCCTTATGAAATTTGGCTTGCCTTCCAAAGCTAAGCCTCAGCTCCCTTGTTACTCCTCTAAATATAAAACATTTTTATTGCATTAAGCCATGTTGAAAAGGGAAAAGAATAAAAAAGAAAAAGAGAAGAAAGAAAATCCCTGCACCCAATGTGAGGGAAGTGGACGGCATTACATAGCAGGGTATCACATGTCTTTTTGTTTTGTCTTGGTATCATCTCGCTCGCACACGCTTTGCGCTCGTTATCTGTACTCCTCCTTGAGTGTCTCCCAGGCTGAAAAGCCCCGTTCCAGCCATCGCTTAAGGAGTCATTTCCAGGCTGTACTGGGGAATTTTGGAGATGGGAAAACCCACCCCGTTCTTGATCACGCTGCACCACTTCCTAAACGGAAAAGTGTTTTCTAGGGAAATCGTTTAGCACCTTTCAATTACATTAAACTTCATTTTCCCGTACAACCTTTGAAATTAGTTCTTTAGATCTTTATATCTACATTTCCTTCATTATTTCAAATGTAATTTTAATAATTTCAACAAAGAAGTGTCTTAATATTCCCAATAATGGCCCTTGTCACTTTAAATATTAAAATTCACATTAGGAATTCCCTTGACTGCATGTGCATTATTTGCATTATAGATTGTATGCATGTCTCAGTGTGTGTATATATACATATATATATAGCCTTTTATACACATATACGTACTTTTACAAAAGTGTGAATGGTTTTAAATGATCCTATCTGATTTGAAAACACACAGCAAATGCCAAAGCGATAAGTGATAAACAAGGTCTTAACACTCCAAAATTAAAAGCTCCTAATTTTCAACTTTAAATAAGTCCTTATTGTATAGCAGAAATAATTCCTCCTAAAGTGTTTCCAACATTCAGAGAATGCTTTTAGGACATACAGCATTAACATAATTTTTTCGACTGGGGTTCTCACAGGACATCTGATGAAGTCTCTACCCTTAATTTTAATTGCGTAGGCTGCATTCTTAATTAAAAACTGTACAAATGGATTTTATGCCATGCCAAAAGAAATCTGAGTTCATTAGTTATAAAACCTTTTAAAAATTGATGTAAATATGTGAATTCTTTAAAAGTTTGAACTCGGAGTCCTCATTTCTGTTGAGTAGCCTTTTATCTAGAGAATAATGAAGCCAGTACAAATTAAGGTAGTCTAAGTTTTACTTTTTCCTTTTGCTTCTCTTTCTTCCTCTTTTTAAGGTTTTGGTGATTGTGGGTGGTGGGAGTCAAAGAGCGTGGGGGGTTATGGCTTTATGTCATGATGCTTTTCTTTGAAGAATCAAATTCATTCAAATCTAAACTGTGAAGAAAATTAGAGTGGGAAAAGTGCTGACCTTTTTGTAGTGGGTTATATAAATATAAGTTCATATATCTTTTATTAATTCTTCATATTAAAACCCAATCACATCATCTCACGCCCATAAACTTAATGGAAATCTGTCAAACTGTAACTTTGGAGGAAAACTCCGGACATCGCTTAAATACGTGCGCTTTACTGATTTTTATTTTAAAACCTGGGGGTTGTTAATTAAAATGCTTTTCCATAACTTGACAAGACTTCAAATAATGAACAGGAAACTCTGAGGGGTTTGTTTAACCTGACAAATTGCTAACCTTTCGTTTCGCTGGCCGTTCCTCTGGCTGCACGGGACCTTTCCTCTACCCGGCTGGCGGCTGGGAGGGATCGCTTCGCCTTCTCCAGTCGGTGGCACCAACCTGATACTGGCTGTGGTTGCACAAAAAAAAATCCCACACGTGCTCTTAAAAATCATGGGAATGAAGGACTGGGGTTGAAATCAACTTTTCCTGCCTTGTGAAGTAATCTATAACGTATCAGCTCTTCCCCCCCCCCAGCCTTTGTGCCTGCCCTTGGGCAGAGGCGTCCAGGCTGCGCCCCGCAAGAAGCCGTGTCCAGCGGCTTTCGTCCCCGGGTTTCTGGCAAAGAAAAAGTAGAAAAAGTGTAATTCAAACAATGGTATTGCCACTTTGCATTCAAACCCAGGTCGTCTACTGGCATTCTAGCAAAAATGCAAATGAAACAATAAATAAAACAACCTGTACAAGGAACCCCTCTGTTTCTTTCCGTCCTCTCCAGTGGTTTGTGCTTTTGAGCATCTCTCTGCCGCTGAATCCCGGCCGAGCATGGCAGCAGGGGTGTTGAAATACCACATGAAAAGCCCTGTAAGTGCTTGTGACATTTACAACACGAGCTGAGGCAGGAAGCACCAGGAGTCTCACAGGAGAGACGTTCTCGTGAGTTTCCAACCCAATTTGGCACAGGGAAGAAGTTAGATAGACTTTTGACAAGCATTTGATTTCCCTTTTTTTTATGTTTTTTAAAGAGCATGGTTCAGGCAACCCAACCACTCTATCTTTTGAGATTTGCCCATGACTACATCCTACAGATCATGAAAACAATATTCCAATGTAATTGAATATTTTGTGTTAGAAACACACCAGATTGAAAAGAACACAGGCTATCCATCAGCTTTAACCTCCACCTTATCCCCCAAATTCAGGTACCTACTCATCCATTTGGTGCAGGAGTAACCTTCAGGGGACTGGGTGATTCATCAGCAAACTCAGGTAAACAGACTTCTCCACATATACAAACTTCTTTTATTAGGCTATTTTACTGTTTGAAATTTCTGAACACATTTGTAAAGCGAATGAGAAATGAGCCAGAAGGAATCGCTGGATTTAATGCTTTAAGGAAACAGGCAATTGTAAATTTGCTTTAACAAGGTCCAACAGTGCTGCTGGTGGTGGAGTGAAATGTGGCATTAGGAATACCACCACGAGCCACTCTGAAACTTGCCTTTTTTATTTTTCCTAGCAGGAAGGAGAGTTTGAAGCTGGGCGGATTCAGAGATGGTGCATCTGCACAAAAGGCCAAGCAGCAGCCGCAGACCCGCAGCGAGCAGCACAGCCACATCTTTTGACTTCATTTTATATTTCGGTGATTGCACAGAATATTGGACAAACACCAAAATCTTTACATTTTGGTATTTCCTTAAGTTTTTTTTTGGTCTAAACAGAGAAACATGAGACACAAACTGTGTCCCTCTCAAAGTGCAGTAGGACACTTCAACCAGAGCACACTTCAGCCTGCATTTATCTCATCTGGCTTTAAGAACTCTAACTAAAATTAAATTAAATCAAGTACCATAAAAGCAGAGATGCTGTACGGCCCCGGAAGAAGAAAATCCACTTTCCTCACACTCCAAATATTGCTTTCATGGAACGTTGAAAAGATTCATCGGCAAAATGGCAGATGGATTCATAAAGTCTCCATCCATGCTCCTATTCCACAGCAGCCAAGCCCATTTCTCCCGCGATAACTGCTCTGTGAATGAAACCACAATATGTTTGCTGAGCAGATCTTTAGCCTCTTGTTTATAGTAGCATACCAGCTTTTTATGCCAGCTCCACGGTCTACCCAGAAGTAAAGGAAAACATTTGTTCTACAGAAAAATTCACAAAAATGAACACACAGAGCCCTGTATAATTGATAGTTTTATGAGATTGAACTCTGTAAATTTTTTTAATCTTATCCCTCTAGATGCAGTTTATGTGCGCATTTGAACAATGACTTCATATCCTCTCCAAACACAGATTCTGGGATTCAGTCTCGTCATTTGGCCAACACAAATCCCCAAGTGCCAAGAATTTCGAGTTTTGTTTTGCTTTATGTTTGTCTTTTACTTGTTCTTTTTACAGGATTCCTGGTCAAACCAGTCAGTCAGTGGAATGATTCCAGTTTGCACCAGAAGAAAATGTATAAATCCTTAAAACATTTTTAAAAACTGAGCGGTTTTGTTATCTCTGTCTCTCATGGTGTGGATTCCAACTCTAGCTCTTAGATCTTTATCCACTTTAAAGCACTGAGTTTACAGAAAAATTCAATGACTGAACTGTTTGCTTCGCAGACCACCTTCACCAGCAAAATAGGATGAAGGCTGCTTGAGTTTTCAGACACCTTTCCATTTGCTAATTTTAAATTAGCACCCTGCTCCGTCTCAACCCAACGAGTTCCACAACTGTGCAGGGAGTATACTGATTTTATAGCATTTTCTAGCCAAACATTTTTTTCACAAGATAATTCTTTTTGTTTATGCTGTAAACTGCAGCCACAAAAGCATCTCCAATTTTTTATTATTTTTTTTTTTCTAGAGGCTGTTTGTCCAGTTGAACCAGACCCCTGAAGATGTATGTTGACTCTGAATAGTTTATATTGTATTATGTGAGATATGGTCCACTAAAATAAAAATCTCCCGTAATTTAAGTTGGGTTTTGTTGGTGGGTTTTTTTCCCTGGCTGTGTGGACATACAGTCACAATTCTTCATTATGAGCTTTATTGGTGATTTTGTAGAGTATTTTGGCCACTGGCTGGGAAACAGATGCCCTTGCCACGGACCTCTTTCTTCCAGCGTGGTGTTGGGTTGGGAAGCTGTATTGCTTCAGATGGTGCAGAGTGTTCTGCAGGCAGACGGGAGGCCAGGTCCCTGCTAGGGCTAAGGTATCCTTTCCAAACTCATGTGAGAATTGATATTTTTATGCCAATATTGTGATTAAATCCTGTATGTTCCTCAGTCTGTGGAGAGTCCCACCGAAGGGAAAGGTGATGGGGATGCACATGGCCATATTAGCGTGGTGCTAAGTCTGAGATAACTAGGACGGGGAATCTGAATGACAGAATGCATCTGGGAGGTAAAAATAACTTGGAAAGTATTCAGTTTGGCTCAGCTGAGCGAGCTGGTCATTTATCCTGGTGTCTTTAACAAAGCTCAAAAGCTTCATTTTTCCTTACCAAAACCATTCCAGGCCCAACAGGGACCTACAGCCTCTCCGTTTTTCTTCTTAACCACCAGGTGATGTTTTGATATGCTGCTACATGTCTATGTTTCTCTTTTTTTTTTTTTTTTTCCCCCAGCAAATCTAGCTGAAAAAAAGACAGAGGAACCAAAGCAGACAGTATGATGATACCAGCAGTGGAGCAGAATGGACCAAAGCTTTTGCTCAGATGGATTCATGTTGCCTAAAGAGGGACTAGAGGAAACCGAGAGACCCAAAAGCTGACATGGTGGCCAGCAGAGCCGATGGGGCTGCCGGCGGCTGTGGGTCTGCACTTCGAGCACCATCCACAGCCCGGCAGCCCGCTTCACGCCGACCGCTGCGGCTCCTCGAGGTGGTAACGGCTTCTGGTGAACATTACTAATCCCAACAATATCTGAACCAATAACCCTGAGGTGAACAACTTCGCAGCCTCTTAAAATTTTCTCAGACTGCCTGGTTTGATATTTTAGTTCCCAGACCCACCCCCCCATCCCTCCCAGCTATAAATAGATCTCTGTTTTTCAGATTTTGTTTGTTTTGCATAACGTATCTTGTCTGGATTACAGTTTATATTTTATCACATCTGTCCTATTATAATAGCACGTATTTTTCCTTAGGTAATTAGCATCCATGCCAATTTTGACAAGAGAGATGCGGTGCCGTTGCGGGACATATCTTAATGTAATTAACTATATTGGGTTCCAGAAATCACACATGTAGAATTGCAGTACTTACACATCTGTAAACCGCGTATTTTTTCTAAAAGGTGTTACTTATTTTCTCCTGCTATCACTTTAACCAAAAATGACGAGGAAAGCAAAACTATTTTTTTTTTAAGATAGGCGGAAATCCCAGCTTTGCCCACGAGCATCTGAAAATGCTAATTGACTGAGGAAGCCACAAGTCGCTTACCCTAAAAGCAACCCCGCAAGCGTGTAAGAAAACCCTATTTACCCGGGGAGTGAGGGGCTCTCTCAGAACAAACAAAATTTCCATTTTTCTTATTTCGCCTCTTCATTTCGTGGTTCAAATTGGCACAGGAGGCTGGAGAGAGCGAGGGGAGCCGCGGCCACGGGAGGGTTTTAATTTATTGAGGGCTCTTGCCCTACTGTACAGTCAGCGCTGCTATTTGAGTGTAATGGATGGAACAGATGTTTGACACTGCAGCACCTCTTCATAACTTCACTCTTCAAAAACAGTTTTACAAGTGCTCGCTCGCGTTGGTTCCCATTCAGCACAGGAAACTGAGGTCATGGTGAAACATGAGGCCCGGGCAGGAGCTTGAACTCATGTGCGTCGCAGCTGGGCCCGCATCTTCCGAGCACGTTAGCAATTCGGGCGGCAGCCATAATTCTAAACTTATGGACAAAGAAATAAAAGTGTTGACACCCTCATTGTAACATCTGCGAAGGGGAAAATATGAGCCTGCTGCTAAAATGTACGCAAGATTTGGGAGGGGGTGGGTTTCTTTATGCTTAATTTTGTTCATTATCAGATGCGATTATTTTTAATGTGAAAAACTTCTTCGGGTTTCAGTATCAACAATGAAAAGTTACTTTCTGGACCATAGTTTTCTTACTCTTGCTTAGAAGCATTAATTTAAAAATCAAGTAACTTTTCTGATATTTCTGTTGTTTTTTCCTAGCTGGTTATTTTAGTACATGCCCATCACTGAATATGTCAAAAAATCTGCCCAGGCAGACAATAATGGTAATTTTGTAGCTTGTTTTAATAAAGATAAGGTTTGTGCAGTTAGATATACTGGATACCTTCTGCTACCTTTCCTGGGGAAGCCTGCAAGGTTTCATTTAGGTTTTCATTTAGGTACTGACATTTGGTACCCGCTTTGGAAACTTAGAGCAGGGCACCAGCCCAAGGAAGCTGATACACGGGGGGTGCGAAACCCCATATCAGAAGTTTTTCTCCTGCTGAAACTTCAGCTCCTTTCCAAGTCCCAGCAGCCTGGGGGATTTCATGGAATAGAATCATAGAATTACCGAGGTTGGAAGGGACCTTTGAGATCATCTAGTCCAACCAGCAACCTGACTCTGATGAAAACCAACAGCCCATCACTAAAGCACGTCACTGAGCACTAAAGCATTTCTCCAGCTTCACTGCTCCGTCCTTCTCCAGCCCTTTCTCGAGAAGGGACACCCACCTGCAGCAAGAGGCTGCTCCTCTCCCAGCATCAACACATGCGCTACAACCTTTCTGCATCTTGGCTCTCTCTCCCACATACCTTCATACAGAATTGTGTTTCTGACCTTGCTCTTAATTAAGGCCAGCCCTTTAGTGACTCAGTGACACATTCTGAAAGGAAATGTGGTCGTAGAGTATTAAGTTACGCAGCACAAAACTATTCTTTAAGATGCTAAAATAGTGTCAGCAGGGCTAAAAATGAAGGTTTCTGCAGTTTGGTGATACTTGAAACGGCAAAACACAGTTTGGTCAAACTTATTCCCTCGAGACTGGACTGGATAACTGCCTTCCACCCACCCCTCACGTCTTTCTAATGGAAGGGGTTGGTGGATTTGTTCAGGTGAAACTATATAATTGTTTTGCTGCTCTTCAGAAGCACCTGTAGGAAGATCCACAGAAGAAGCCTCTTCATTTTCCTGCCCCAGCTGCTCACACAGGCTGTATGAGTAAAAGCTGAAAAAGGCTGTAAAAGCTTCTGTCAGTTACAAGAAAAAGTGGCTTGTCACATGGAAATCCCTTGAACTCCTAGAAAAGCACCTTTTTTTCTTTACCTGTCTGTTTCCACAGAGGCAACATGCACTATTAAGAGTGAAATATGTTTCGTAGTCAGATAGCCTGAATATTTTCAGAAAAATAGGAAAAACACAGCAGCAGGAGCCCTGGATGGCTGGTCAGCATCGAGAGCCATGGGCAGAGAAGGCGGGAGCTGGGAAAGCAGTGACACCAGCCCCAAATCCACTTGGTAGAACCAAGGGCTGTTCAACACTGGTGGTAAGGAGGGACAGCCCCCCACCTGGGGAAAAAGCCATAAAGGGCTACCTCTACCAGCTCCACCTGATCTTGTTGGAGAAGTCCCTGCTCGTTGCAGAAAGGACTAGATGCCCTTTAACTGCCCCTTCCAACCCAAACCAGGATTCCACGATCAGCTGGCACATCCTCTGCCACACACTTGTGTCCCGTGCAGTGCCCGCGATGGTCCTGCTTTGCAGTCGACTTGACGTGCATGGAAAAATCTCTGCTCTTCCTTTCAGTGATGGTCTAAGCTCCTTTTCTACCACATCTCGGCACGCAGTCGCGCTGGCAATAGAGCCCATTTTGCCTTAAAACACAATTACATGGGCAGAGCAATCCTTACATCCAGCCAGTCTGAGCAAGAGGGGAAAAAGTCACGCGTGTGGTTTATGGCTTTGTTTTCTCAACCTTTAGCAGTTGCTGGGTTATTCTGTGTCTCACCACAGTCCCCAGCTCTAAGACGAGCTGTGTGACAGAGGACAACGGGAGAAGTTTGTCCTTTTATCCCTTTGGGGTGATAAGCCAAGCTGGGGCTCGTCCTGTCGCTGCTGAGGAGACAACGCCGAATGAATCACAGAATCACAGAATCACCCAGGTTGGAAGGGACCTTTTAAGATCATCTAGTCCAACCAATGGGGGGAAAAAAAAAATATCAAAAAAACCCCCAACAACCATAAACAACACCCCACAGCACCCAACACTAAGCCATATCCTTGAGCACCAAGTCAACTTCTCTCTTGAATCCCTCCAGGGATGGTGCCTCAACCCCCTCCCTGGGCAGCCCATTCCAATACCTGACAACCCTTTCAGTAAAGAAATATTTCCTAATATCTAACCTGAACTTCCCCTGACACAACTTGAAGTCGATGGAAATTTTCCTTCACGTCTGGGGTTTTTTCCACGGGGCTCACGCCAATTTACAGCAAGAGTGGCAGTTAGGCACAGGCAGCTTAAAACAGCTATGGGGAGCTTAACGGCATCCAGAGGACAAAGCCTATAAACCCTAACATTTCACATTAGGCAGCCTTGCTTCTTGGGAGCTGGAAAATGAGCGACAGGAAAAGTTTCACAATTAAAGACAAGCTCACATAGTTTGGTTTGTTGATAGTCTTGCAAAAAGCAAACAAAATAACTCCTTACCAAGGTTTGCTAGAAGCCCATAGTTTTTTCCTATGGGAAAATGAGGCTGTTCTATGAAGCTGTGGGGAAAATTTGAGCTGACAGCCCAAGATTAAATTCACTTTTCTAATTCTGAGATGGCGACAAGTTTAACTATTCTGGCTTGGCTCAGGCGGCTCGGGTTGTGGGCTGCGTCTGCAGAAGATGTGAGGGTGCCCGGTGTGACACTGGGGCCCAGATTTCAAGGGTGACCACAGGGTCCCACTTTCCCAGGCACAGGCAGAACAAACATCGTTGCACAGAGCAACCCCACCCCCCCCCCCCACTTCCCCACCCCCTGCGCCGCAAAAGGGGGCATTTTATCGTGTTTCTGGCAAAACCAAGGAGCGTGTGATAATCTTCCTTGGGAGCGGGCTCAGCTAAGCTCATACCCAGGCAAATGACCAGAGGAGGCAGAAGATGTCCTTTCCAAAATGTTTTAAAAAAATATTTTGAAATATGCATTCGTCAACAACAATTTTTAAAAGAAAATAGAGGCAAAAGTTTCTAACCTTGAATTTTCTAATGGAGGGGGGAAGTTCCTATGGAAACTGTTGCTTTAGGGGCTGTAGACGCTGGAGCTGGAGTCTGAAGCAGCTCATGGAGACACCTGCCTGTCCAAGTCCTTCCCACTGCCCCTCTCTGCTCACCAGCACAGGCCCAAGCTCTGGGTAGTTACGTGCTTTTTAACCATTTTTGTTTAGATACTGGAAATTCTTCGATTTAGTCATGCCTTCAGCCCCCGGACTCTTGCTGCTCACGGCCACTTGTGGTATTACATCTTGGTTTCACGGATGGGAAACAAGACTTCTGTGCTCCTTGGAAAAGTTATTAGGCTTACAATTAGCAAACTGAACAATGTCAGGCTCTGTGTAAAGGCTGCAAGTGTGAAATCGAGTTCTGCCAGTAAACTGCTACCTTTTCTTTAGCATTGCAAACCACACTCTCAAGTTTATTTGAACACATAAAATATGCTAAATGTTTAGCAGCACCACTGTGTAAAGAAGAGTTGGATGAAGTATATATTTTTAAATACAGCAAGTAATAAAATGTTGAGTAAATTCCCAAGAATATCATTTTGGGGCAAGTATAATAGAATGCTTAATGGAATATATTCCCAGGTCTGCTGTTTTTATTCCTTTTTTTTTTTTATTATTTTTTTTCCTCTGGCTTTAATCTCCTCGCCCAGTCAGTGGTTCCTCTTATGGGAGCTGTGAGGAAGGGGCTTCAGCCTTCCAACATTGCAGCGACAAGAGAAAGGGTGCAAGGTGTTGTAGCCAACGACACATCTCTACTGGTGGAGCTCCTCTGCGCGTCTGGCAGTGCCCCATGCAAGCCAGCATCCAGCTGTGGGAGACAGCCCAGAGCCGCTGAAGGCTTGTTTGCAGAAGGACCACAGAACTCAAAGAAAATTGTAAAACAAATTGTAAAAAAAAAAAAGGATAAAAAAAAAGGTAAAGAAGCTTCCTTGCAGCTCATGGAGCCTCCAAATTTATTTCCTCCAAATTTATTTCCTTTTCATATAACTTAGTTATTTCCTGTGGATTTCATTAAAAAAAAAATAAAACCCCTCTCTGCATTTTAAGTTCTAAATGGGAGTTTAAGTTCTAAGTAGCCAACCCTGATATGCAAAACTATGTGAAAAACCCAAAGTCTCATCGAGACAGTTCAGCTGTTATTCAGAGCCGCTGGTGCAGGTTAAGGAGAAGAGCTGTAGTCACTATTGCTTCTTTCCAGACCAGCTTTTTTGGTAGGAGTCAGGCAACGTTGCCTGAAGCCCTTTCTTATATAAACTTTTCTGCAGTTGGCTTTCTTTATAGATAAAATATTCAAATTTAGCATCATGCCCTTCATTGAGTAGCTTCATATTTCAATGGGGGCGCTTTCCCTTGCTGCAAATCAGGGTTTGTCCCTTTGCAATGCACTTATGCCCCAGGTAGCGCAGCTTTCTCAGATACCTGTTGGTTAGCTGCTTTTATACTGCTGGTTTCCAGGTAAGTATTTGTGAGTTATTTGGCCATTAAAGACTGTCTGCTCTACAGTACCTTGGAAATGATGCTCCTAAATTCCTCTCAGTTCCTGCTGCTTTCAGGACTATCCAGTCTGGAAATGGGAATCTACATCCCAGGGACTTCCAGTCGGATAAACATACACTTACTAATCCCAGCAGATACATCAAGAAAAAAAACCCAAACAGACTCTGACATTAAAGTTCTCTTCTTTTATTTCTGTCTGTGCTCTCTAGAATTTTAATTTTTGAAAGTTATAAAGTTTTAGCAGTTGTAACTCAGAGAGACCCGATACTTTTGTTTTGAAGCATGAACCAAATGCTGTTATAAAAATTTCTCAACTAATCCACTTCAGTTATCTTTACTTGTATGTGTATATTAAATAAAATAATCATGGTTGCTGTTGAGCAGTATATCTTCTGCACTGTATTTGACTTATCAGCTAATATAGTGCAATGCTAATAATATAAGAGGTGTTCAAACTGCAGCTATTCGGGACTGAGAAAAAAGTCCTTGGAGTACTGAGAGTAGCTTTCAGTAGTTTGCTGGATTTGCCCACCTGGTAGTATTTTTGGTATATTTAACCTTCATGTCCGTGTTCATCACCCATTCATTTCTGTGGGCTGGAAGACTGCCCTTCCAAAGAGAGAAATCTCAGCATCTCTAACCACGGGCGAATTCCCAAGCCCCGCAGCATCTCCAAGTGATACTTGGCAGAGATATGTCTTTCAGGGAATTGTGTTGATGGAGGGTTTTTTTCCCCATGTAGCAGAGCACTGGCAACATGCAAGGACTGCAATTCTCTTTAATACATTTTCCTTCAAGGAGCACAGACAATTTTGGCCTCTGTGCCATTTTCTCCTGCCCATGAGCTGACGTTCCCTTTCCGCCTGCCCCAGCCACCTCCTACACCTCTGCAGATATCAAAGAGAGTCAATGAATCATCATTCGAAGCACGGAGAGGGGGAAAAAAGTGGATTCCCTGCCCTGTCTTGGTTTGCAGATTAAAGGTAATCTGGTAATGAGGACCTACCAGATGATAATTAATAAGCGTAGTTTTCTATATCTGAGTTACCTGTCATGTAAGAAGAAATTTCCCAGGGCAGGAAGGTCTGTTCTACACAAGTTTAAGTGTTGCCCTTTTTAAGAATAATCAGTTCAACTTGATGAAATCTGAAGTCTTTTGTGTGAGCAGTGCAGATGCTAAGGATGGGTTTTCGCTTCTTCCTCTCCACAGGAGACTTACAATTATCCAGAGAAAACCAAGCCAGGGTGCTTAACCCCCTGCTAACATCACACCAAGGAAATAGGTGGAGCTAGACCACAAAGAGCAGTGAAAATCTCTGTTCTCTAATATTCAGTAATAGAAGGAACAACACAACTGAAGAGATTAAAAATTGTTAACCGATGTTTAAACAACAATAACGTCAGGCAGTATCCTGAGAAAGTAGGGAAAACCCCAGACGGGGGGGCAGGTCCCTCATCCTGAGGCCCCATCCACGCCAGGCAGCAGATTTCCTTGGTGAGCATCAGGTTGGGTTCTTCAAGGACTTCTCCAGCCACTCTCCTGCATGTGAACACTGACCGGACCACAGCACTGCAAGAAGGACCCCGTAAATAAACAGATAAATCAGAACCGAGAGTTTATGCAGATTTATACACTTTGGAAAGCCAAAGGGCAACTGAAAAGGTAAAGAGTTTATTTGTTTTTACAGTCACTTTGACTGGAAGTTTGACTCTTTGCTTAGGTGAAGACAGTTCCTAAATCCACTGATTTTTTATGAGAAATGGCACTTTTCAAGATTTTATGCTGCCTTAGGTAACAGAAGCTCCTGCATTCAAAAAGCGGTGCTGCACCATAATGATGTGAACTTTTAACACCCCCATATAATATCTGATAAATTTATTGATTAATTTATGATAAATACATGTAGGCAGCTTCTAAGAATTGGTGTTTCCCATGTCACATTTCCAGTTGGGCAGACGTATGTTAACCATGAATTAACTCCCTGTGACTGGGACCCGTTTTGTCCCAAAGAGTTCCCTGGCCATGGAAAGGACCCTCAGATCCTCTCTCCATCCTACCCAAAGGCTGGGGTGGCATCTGCAGCCTGGTGGCCACAAGGAGCTGGGAATTTGCCCTGGTAGTGACTCCAATGGGCAGACCATGGCCTCGATGCCAGGGAGCGGTGGGCGCAGTGGAACGTGGCCCGTTTTATGGGTATCTGAAAAAAACTTGGGTTATCTCCTTACACTGCGTTTTGTTTGGATGTGACCTATTCTCTGATTTTTATGATAAAATGAGAGCAAAATTCACATATTAGCATTTCAAAACCTGTACAGCTGCAGAATGAGTAAACAGTGGAGTGAGTAATCATTACTAATCTGCGCTGGAGAAAGAGAGGGAGAGAGGAAAAAAAAAAAGCACATAATTTTGTGGTGTGCTAAACCAAACCCCCCATGTTTTGCACTTCTTAAAACATCTCAAATACTTTTTTTTTTCTTAATCTGTGTTTTAGAGGTGACAGAGAAAAATCTATCTTTTAGCTGAACTAATCTCAAATAAATTAATATCCTTTTTGGTATAAATTTGTTTGGGGAAACTTGAAACTGTAGCATAACCTATTGATTACATTATTTGAATTAAGTTTTAGAAATCCTACAGCTGTTTGCTGTCAAAATTTAAACCTACTGTCTATTTTCAGCTGTGCACTTAATACACGTTTCACCTGGTGACTCAATAACATTTTAATATAAAAGTACATGATCATGGAACATATGTTCAGTGTTCATACGAGGCTTAATAGCGACAGAAGGGGTAACAATTAACAGTTCTGTTTTTCTGGGTATACAGGGTCCAAGTTTAAAGTTTTTCCTGGGCTGCTTCCAAAAAATCTTTGTTCCTAGTGCCTTGACCTTTGAGGAGTTTGGAATCAATGAGCCACGTTGCCTTCCATAAGGGTGTCAAGTGCAGAATAAAAAACTGCGTCACATCATTTTTCACCGTGGCCAGATGAGGTCTGAGTGAAGGAACAAGGAACAGGAAAGCAAGAACATCTGAAAAATTGACTCTGCAAGCTGGAATGTGATTCTGCAATAAGGGGCAACTCTCTCTTTTTCTTTTTCCTTTTTTTTTTTCTCTTTTCTCCGGAGTAGGCAGGTTGTAGACAGATCTGGGTCTCAGCCTCCCACCCCCGGGGCCCCCCGTGTCAAGAAACGGTGATAGAGCGCTGTTCATTTATGCAACATCTGCAACGCATAGAGCGACGTATTAATAGCTCAATATGCCAATCTGCCACTGTGCATTTTGACCTAGCAGGGACCAGAAGCATGGAAGGTCTGCAAGGCAGATGTGGGAATGGCAGCGACGGTGGAAATTAAAGGCAGACACCAAGAGTTTTGCACACAGCATTGGGGAGCAGTAGTTCTTCTGGAAGAGGCTAATGCTTCCAGCTCTGTTAGGAGGTTAATAGAGCTAATCTTCTGTATCACTATTATTTATAACATGTTGTTGGACTTAATGTTTATGAAGCTCAAGCTGTATAGTGCACATCCAATTATGTTTTCTTACAGCCATGGAGGGTTTTATGAAAAGGAATATTGAGTGAATGCTTTATTGCCGAAAAATATTGTATTGGTTAGAAGGGAAGTTAATCCAATAGGAGGTAAAAACAGTAACAAAGGCTACAGCAAATACGAGATGCTTTAAATTCATTGCATGACATTCTCACCCTAATTATTAGCCCACACTGGGAATAAAAACAGCACCCTCATCTTCAAGTTATTATTTTTTTTTTCCTTTCCTCATTTTTATTGCACATTTACATAAGACTTGTATGCCTTGTACTTCTTCCAGGCAGGCTTATAAGGTTTCTTTTAACCCTTTGCTTCTCTTTCCACAGCCCTGCAGGATGGTTAATTGGCACCCGCGGAGGCAGGGGAAGGCAGGTGGCGATGGTGCAGGCAGCTGGTGGCCAAGCCACCGTGGGTGCAGAGGTGGCTGGAGCTTGAACGAGAGCCCAGAGGTTCAGATGGTGATCCAGCCTCAGCCCCCAGAGCCCGTTGGGTCTGGAAAGCTGGAATGGAAAATCTTTGAGAAACAACTTTTTTATTTTTGGGGGGGTGAGATTTCCAGTATTTCCTGCTTCTAATTGGACCGGAAATATTGCAAGAGCAAATCTTTCTCCTGGTACGGAGGACCAGCCCCACACCTGGCAGCAGAAAGGTCCAGTGGATGGTTGAGTAAGAAAAAAAAAAAAGAAAACCCAACCCTCTTTGAAAAATGCCCTGGCTCTCATGAAAGACCATTGTTTTTACAGTTAGGGAGAGGAGAAAGAATGAAGTGGGGTTTTGCGGTTTGTACTTTATGCTTAATATAAGGAGAGTTAAAGAAAGTATGACTGAAGGAAAAAGAGGGAAGGAAGGAAGGAAGATTAGTCAGTTAATAAAGGAGATTTATGTTAGTGACGGTAGGTAGGCAAATTGCACTGCTAAATGGGGTATGGACTTCTTTTATGTGGACAAGAGAATTTATCAATTTTATTTAACTGAAACTGCACCATAATCGTGTCCTCAGGGCCTTGGCTGGAGGAGACTCCCATCTCCCGGACAAAGAGGTCTGGAGGCACCCGTCTTGGCCAGTGGTCCCCGGGGTAAAAAGCCAGGCAGGTGAGGAATGGTGCAGTCTTCCGTGTGTTTTTCCAACAGATATTTTTGCTCTTTAAGGGGGGTTAATGGATAGTATTTTATGCCACAGTTTGGATCAAGACACAAGTCAGAACTGCACATGGGCCACCATGGTGATTCCACCTTTTCAATTACCAACTTAGGAGGACTTTCAGGCCTGAGCAAGGACAGCTGAGATAGATACTCAGAAGCCTAAGGAGATGTTGGTTGATGACGAAAGCAGTCTTTTTCGTCACCATTTCCAAACAGACTGGGCAAAAAGATGCAATGGCATGAAGTATGGACAGATAGTTGGTGGCAGACTTGTTTCCAACTGGCTCACGCAAGCATTTCTTCCCAGAGTGCTGAAAGGCATCTGGGTATCAAGTGGCTGATGAATTTTCTTGGTAGCATTCAGTATTTGACCCTGTATTATATATGTTCTCAGTTATATGTGAACTTCTAAAAACACATGGGTTGTTCCGAAGCTCTGTAGGCCATTATTAAATTCAGTGTTTCCAGCAGGAATTTAGCTCCTTGTGTTACAGGTGATGAGACCTGATGAACTGCTATGAACGTGCTACCTGCCTGAAGCTCCACAGCGGGACCTGTCAGAGCATGTCCCATCTAGGACAGGACCTAAAAGAGGCAACTTTTCCTCCACCAGTCACATCACCACAGCTTCATAGCTCTCTAAGACCTGACACAGGCATAGCTACAGGATCAGAGTCTCAAACAAGAATCAGAGTAGAATAAAACATGGCTATTGCTCTATGGACAGAAATAAATAATACTCTGTGGCTGTTATTTCATTTATCATTTATGCACTTGAATCTATATTCACTTAAATCCTATACACATGTCCTTAAATGCCTGCAGAAATCTCAGATTTCTCCTCTTCAATTACAGGTACCATACAAAGCCTGCTTTCTATTAAAAAAAAAAAAAAAAGAAAAAAGAAAGTATTCAGAAAAAATGCATTCCTTCTCAATCCCTAAGCTTTTTGGCGCTTCAGAAAATCATTACAGAAATGTGCTTTGCAAAGCCAAAAATATCTCCCTCTCAAAAACCCTCTCTCTTTTCCAGTGTCTTCTGCGTAAGTAACACAGGCCAATGCAAGGGCAAGAGTAAAGAGTGGCCGAGGGGCCAGAAGAGGCTCAGGTGTCTGCAGAAGGTGAAGGTGGGACCAGAAGAACCAGGAAAAGGAACTGCGAGGATTTGCGATGGCCACAGGTTGAACATTCCATTTTCTTGTAGAATCCTGTAAATGTACAGAAGTTGGCTAAGGACCACCACAACCAAATCTGAGTTTCTTAAGCTCAATTTTGAGAGAAAGTTCAGTGTGTATTCTTCAGATAAGGCAGGAGTTAGGGTTCAAATGGGTAGGAAGTTGGCTGACTTGGTTTATGGCTGGACATTGAGTTGATCTTATTTATTCATCTTTTTTACACTTGCACTTGCATGCGGCATATTTACGTTTTGGTTGATATGAAAATATTTACTTTTGAAGTAAAAGTATTTGAAAATTATGGGTAGGGCCTGGATCAAAAAGGTGATTTTAATAGTTTATCTTCTTGGACCTAGAGAGCTGAAGTGGAAGAGAATCAGCTGAAGCTGAGTCAGCCATGGATGTGGGAGAAAAGACCTGATTTGTCTCCGAATCTACTATTGAAGTCAGAATTAGGCTTTGAAAATGAAGAGGGGCAGAGCTCGTATTATAAATGTATATGTCTGTAATAGAAAACTGAATTGTAATCTGGCATTGGAATGAGCTTGAAAAGTTTATTTGATTTAGTGATAATTATGGAAGATCTGAAGGAAAGGATTACAAAATGGGATTGGGGGAAATAAAAAGGCTAGGAGACATACTTGTGTTCTTATACTCACATAGGCTGAGAGTCAAAGAAAACCAATACCATTTAGACCATCAAACTCTTACTTTGGGTACTTTAATGTAACCTGACAGAGTTGGGGTCTTGTTGATAAGAACAGATTACACTTAGGAAAAAGTGTGGTTAATGATCTAGTTGTATCCCTGGCTGTCCTCAGGCATTGAAAGGCAAACAAGGTATTCTATTGAGAAGAGTNCCCCCCACAATTCCTCCCTATTACATACAGTGCTTTAGAAAAATGAGGCCTTGTTATGAAGAGAACTCAAACTTCACTATGATTTTGAGCTGTCTCCATTTTGAGACGCTCAGGGAAACTAACACTGCAGGGAAAAGTTGCTGCACTTTAGGATTATCCAAAGGTCAAATAATCAGAATAATCTGAGAGGGAGAAATAGTGCTCAATTTAATAGAATAATGTTTAATAGGAGAAGAAAAACATTCTAAACTGGAAGACTCAATAATAAAAAGAACAACCAAAAATGAAGGAGAATGCCAAAACCTCAGAGTCTGTGCTGTTTCACAGCACGGCATGTGGGCAGCACACGGGACAAGAGGTACCAGGCATTCGGGAGGTCCAGTGGGCTCCCTTCAATCTGGGAAATGATCCTCTTCTGGTTTCTGGAATGAGCCTCCGCTTGTCCGTGAGTGAGCGCAACATGTAGCACTTTATTTTTAATTCTGACTCCTCCTAAATCAGACTCCCTTTTGCGAATTTTGTTTCTCTCACCGGTTCTCTGTGTGGACCTTCTTTGTCTTAAATTCGGTAAGACAGCGTAACAAAAGAGGTTCAGAATGATTTTTTTGCTTTGTCGGTAGATCCATCACACCCCAGACATCGCTCCACCTCATGGCAGCCAGGCCACAGAGAACACGATCCATTAAGGATCAGCAATGCCCATTATGTTGGATATTAAGCAACATGACCTTGTATGCAGTGCTTCCAAGTGCAGAGTGAAACACTCAGGTGTTCCAGAATAAAACGATGAATCTGAATTGGTGGATGTTGAGTGTCAGGCTAGGAGACATACGGGCCGGTTGGGAAAGTGGATGTCGCCTGGAGACCCTGTTCACAGAGTAAATTACGTCAAATCTTTGATGAAATATTTGTGAAATTAAGTTGCCTGAATAGCGCTAACTGAAAGCATTCAGGTTTACTGAAGTTTTATCAGTCTGTCATCTATTTTATACCAGGAAATGATGGAGGAATATGAGCGTGTAATGCAGGGTGACATCTGCCATCCCACTGCAGAACCGTGTAGGTAACTGTTCCTCTGCCAACTTTATCCATAAACATATGAAATCTTTAAAGCAGATTATCTTGATTTCCACTAGTTTCAATAAGCGTTCCAAGCTGAGCTGTACAATATCTCCGTGTCCTCCTCTACACACTGCTGGCTCTTTAGCTGCGAACGCGTTGCCAAGAGGTGGCCAATTTCTCCAGCCGGTGGCCATCCCCCCACCTCCAAGTCCTCAGCAAGGGGGTGGGGGGACACACACAGCGGGCAGGGGTTGGGTAGGTCCTGGGGGAGCAGTGGCCGGGGGCCAGCAGACAGCAGACTCCAGCCACTCCATCTCCTGCTGCATTCCTCCGCTCAGCCTTACCGGAGGTGGGCAGGCAGGGGGTCCATGATGGGGTTACGCTGGGCCACTCTCCCCGCTGCAAAGAGGAACCTCCAGCAATGCTAAACAAATCAGGCTGCCAAGGGTTTTTTTTTTCTTTT
>VZRU01017827.1:57756-64723 GCA_013398155.1 Pedionomus torquatus | reverse complement strand
AAAAAAAAAAGCGGTTATTCAAATCTGGAAAGATCAGAGGAATGTATATAGGAATATATATATATATATATAAATATGAGAAAAGGTTTATAAATGTGGGCACACAGAGGCAGCAGCTCAGAGCTCCTTTGCAGCGTGTCCAACGCCTGCCTTCAGGCTCCAGCCTCCAGCCAACACCGCAGAGCAGCACTTGAGCGCTCAGTTATAATCTCTCGCTCAGATAAAATATCAAATAATTTCATCAGTTGTATTTGTAGCTCTTGTTAGCTAGAAAGATGCTACCGTATGTTCGGGAAAGGCATGGGCATAAGTGGACTCCTGTGCTGGGGAATTAATTCACAAATGCCTACAGTGTCCCCATTCGTTCGTAAATACGATTGGAACTCGTATGGACATTTTTGCACGTGTAAGTGGAGAGCTTTTATTCACCCGAAGGACTGAACTACCATATAATGAGACTCCCATCTGGCAAAAGACATTGAATTCTGGAAAGTTTGGTTTAAAAAGAAAGTGGCATGTATGCTGGCTGCTTTAATTAGCCGTGGCTTTGGAGTTGTCCCCTTATCTAAATTTTACCTTGTTATGTGCGCGTTGTCTGCTAAACACTACCTGAAATATGGTTGAATGTTTCATCTGGGAAATGATTGAAGATCGGTCTTGCTGTTCCCACTCGTGGGAGATGACAGTCTTGTTCTTCTCCCTGCAGAGTTTGATGTCTCGGGTAATGCCAGGTGACCACCCAGCGTGGCCAGCCCTGCCACCCTCCACAGCTACCCTATTTCTCCTGGTTGCATTTCCCCTTTCCCTTTCTTCTTCTAAGCCCAGGAGCAAAGTGGAAAATACTCTTCCTGCACAAACTGGCCAAGAAATCAGAGGCCACAGCAGAGGGGCTTTGTTGGCACCGTGCAGGCATCTATTTTCTCTTTTCAACAGGGACAGAGCTGCAGCCCCAGGTCCCTCCCAGACGGTTTTGTGGCCACTCCAGCCAAATATCCCAGTATCCCCCCAGTAGCTCTTGCAGGAGTCACACCTCACCTCCCTCGTTCTTCAACCATGTTATTCCCAGCACGGACCATGGTTTGTATCCACCGATTGGCCCCTAGCTATGATCTTAATGTGTGGTTGCGGGGCCAACAAAAATGTGCCAGCATTTTTGGCAAATCTTCCTGCAGTGTTTGCGCAGATCTCTGCAGGTCATTAACCTTACATCGCTGGCGATACGAGGCTGGGCGCCGCCAATGTATTTGCACGGTCTCCAAGGCTCAGCCCTTGTCAATCCAAGCATCCAGTGCCAGAACAGCAGCAGCCGAATGAAGAATCCTCTTGCCTGTCCTCCTGGATGGAACTCAAAGATGGCACTGTGGTTGCAACAAAGGAAAAAGGAAAGTAGGAGGGGAAAAAAAAAAACAAGAAAAATTGCTAAGAAAAAATGCTGTGAACTCCTGCCCCTGCAACACATCTAACAAGAGTGGCCACCAGGCCACCAGACAAGGCTCCAGAGCTTTATAAGATTCCTTCTCCTCTCGTACTGTGCTCCTACCTTCCTAGAAGCTCATCACCTTCTCCTTCCCATGACAGTGCCTTCACTGTAAATCCAAATCCTACCATGCCCATCTTATCTGGAGGTGGTTCCAGAGCTGGAGAGGAAAACCTCAAAGCAAATCACACATCCTATTTTTCCTTACAGCAACCTGCACTTTTTCCCCTCTCGTGCTGCCTTCAGACATAAGGATGCCCCCATTAGAATGTCTATATTTAAATACCTGTAATCTAGTAATTCCTCCCATAAACTCAACGATCTAACAAAGCCTTATTCTTCCTATTGGTATCTCTGAGAAGCATAACGTGGCTTACGGGATGAGTGCCTACAAAATCCCAGATGGGAAGGGGATTGTACAGACAGGTTGATTGATAAAAGCAATTTATAAACCAGGATGCTACTGGGTGCTGTTGGGGACAAGTATAGTTTTTGAAAATTTATATGGGACAGCTTCTTCCTAATATCTCACTTTGAGAGATATTCCATCAGCTGGCCAAGACCCATTTTCCCACTTAGGAGGTTGCTCAGCAGCCTGGTTGACTCTCAGCTAGAGCCAAGAACCAGTTCTCAACAGGTTATCAGCTGGTGGATTTGGGTTTGGAGTTTGGAGAAAGGGAGAAAAAACTTTGAACAAGATCTTTTCACTTTTTACAAATTATTTTTCTGAATAATCCAAGAGGTTTTGGTATCCCTGGTATCGAGTCAGTGTCAGCTTCTGTGCATTTGAGGTATTCTGTGAATTGTTGTGGTTGTAAATTGATATTTCAGTGACCGTGTGTCTGAGCCAAATATAAAGAAAAGTAACTAAAAGAATATATAATATTTTTACATTAATGCTTAACAATTCATCTGAACACCATCAGCATCTCAGCCCTTTCTGACCCCTAATGTAAGAAATTTAAAGTTGTTAGGCTGTTGTGGGAAGCTGACAGGCACTTGCAAGCCTGTCAATATGCTCTCAGTGTGCAGTTGTCTGTTTATCAGCCACCTCCAACTTTATTTTACACCTTCTTCTGACACTGAATCTGGCAGTATAAACCCTGTGTGTGTTATTAAGCCCACCTTCGTTCTAAAAGTTATATCAGATTGTACCAGATCTTAATTTCCCTGCGAAGGACCAGTGTTTTTTCTCATCCCACTTTACCCCAGCTTGGAAGCAGTTTTTATCCCGAGCAACAAGCCCAATGTTCACCAGTCCTAAAGTCACAGGGCTGCATATTTCTCTGCCTGTGTATGTGTTTGCGTCTGTGATTTCCCAATATTCCTGGCTACTGCAGCCAGAGCCATCGAACGGCTCAGCGCTGCGTGTAATAAAACACTGAAGGCATCTGGGTTTTTTTGGACACATGTCTTGGCATGAAGCTGCACTTGAAGTGTTGGATTCTCTTCGCACAGTTTGGAGACCAGCGTGTTTCCAGTGGAGCTGGAAACCTGTAAGCACTCATATCCTCTGCTGGGTATTTTGTTATAGTTTAGCGCTGGTTGGGTTTGTTTTCNTAAAAATACACTGCTTGGATGAGGAAGGATAGCTTTGAGGTAAAAATAGCAAAAAAAAAAAAAAAAAAAAAAAGAGGAAGGGAAAATTAAGGGGGGGAAACCTAAAAAAGAACAGATGCTAATACTGGAATATTAGAGTTCAGGGTTATTATTGCAGTTTGGGGAGCTATGTAACAGGTCTTTTTAGACAAAATCTGGCTTGAAAGTGGCATGAGAGCAAGTGTACCAAGTATTGTAAAACCAGCTTCCCTCTCCCATCTCTTCTGACCTGTGAAATCTTGGTTCTCTGCTATCTCCAGTGGCTCCCAGTCAGGCTCCCTGCCTCTGGCTCCCAACACGCTGCAGCCGGGGCTGCCCAGGCTGCCTTCAGCAGAAAAATATTAGCAGTTGGCCACCTGTCCCATTCGGGAGGTGTTTTACATTTCAGTGTTTCGAGCCTCTCCATTTATTGTGTATTTTCCACTCTTCGGGGAAGCAGGAAAATCCAGGAGACGTTATTGCTGTAGAAATATAAAATACAGACCTAGATAACCAGAACACAGTTTCATTTGGTATCCAAAGCAGGCAAGAACCTCGCACCATTTTGCAGGTCCCACACTGGCTGTTAGTCCGAGTTAGTCCCAAAATGCTTTGGAGCGTTTTTTTGGGGGTGATTCCCATGGAAGCGAGATGCCCTCCTGCTCTTTGGCTCTCTGGGAGATGCTGGGGGGTGGTGGAAATGGGACAACTTGGATTTCTTAAACACACACAGCCCCAGCTAAACCCATACAGCACAGCAAGTCCGAATTTCCAGAGCTGGAACAAGTAGGCAAAGAAAAAAACCCCAAGGTGGCCCCTCCAGTGCATCAGCATCTGATTGCAATTTCTGATGGCCAGTTCTTCCTTTTTTCCTACACAATTTGCCACCTCTATGCTTAACCAAAGACGTGCAGATGACGAGAAGGAAACGCCAATTTATTTTTTTTACTTCTGTTGAAATGACTTTCACCCTTCTGCTGTCGTATTCTCTGTTACATTTAATTTGTTTGGGTTTAACACATTTTAGCTGAGCAAACAATTTGTATGTTATGACTTCAGCCCATTTTAGAATCTTTGAGGAATTTCTTTTTTTTTTTTTTCTTTTTCACAGTTTTTTTTTCTAACCTGTCTGTATTCAGCTCACACGCTGGGTTGTATTTAAACAGAAGATCAACTGATAATTGCAACACCACTGCTGGCGTCGCTCTAGTGATGAGGCTGCCAGCATTTCCAGGTTGAATTTTGGCATAGAACGTTGCAGACTGGAAGCCAATTTTATTAAAACGAGTAGAGGGAAAAAATCTGCTTGGCCTCTTCTGCTTGATAAGAATATAAAAAGGAGAAATTTTAAAAGCATAAATTAATGTTGAAAATCCCGTTCCTAACCTGCAGGTGTTTTGGTGATGTCTGCCACTGAGCTGAGGTGCCCAGGACAAGATCTGCGACCGGGTCCACCCTCCACCAGAGCCGTGCTGTCCCAGATGAGGGTATTGACCCTGCATTAATTACAACCTGGAGCATCAAGGATGCTCCCGACACGTGCCCGGAGCCGGGTGACCAGTGCCCCAGCTGAGTCTGGACCCAGGCACCTCTGAGCAGACCCACAATGAAACCAGCACAGCTAAGAAAAGATCCCCAGTGCACCCCAGAAATTACTCGTTTCTCAGTAAAAACCCAGCCATTTACGCTTGGTGTTATCTGAGGGCCCGTATCCTACCACCTCCTCTTGAAAATGTAAAACCACACACCAGCGGAATACAGATGAATATCTGCACTCATATAATTTTATACTTAAGCCTATGGGATAGTGATAATTACAGTTTTAGAATGGGATCAAAAAGCACAGATCTACAGAGACTCTTTGAAGTCAATATCTATTTATTATAATTACACAACATTTTCCATCAGACCTGAAAGCATTATTCAGGCATTAATAAATTAAAGTTCTCAATAGAAAGACAAGCTTCTCCTGCCACCATTTATACCCATTTTATGGATAGGAAACCTGAGAAGCAACAATTTTAGGCAGGTTACCTCTGTGTTCAAGCAGCACCTGGATGTGGCTGGTCTGTAGTGGGGGCAGTGGACCACAGACTTTCAATTAATGGCAGATTTAGCTCATCAGAATCACCAGATTCTCTTGACTTCCCCTGTAATCTCACACCTGGGACTTTCCTGGTTGGGGATGCCAAAGGTGGAATATTTTGGGATCCAACGAAACATCTTGGTTAATAAAACCTGAAACACTTGATGTTTAATATTCCCTTTATCCAACAACTGTATTCATTCCATGACTCTGAGCTGTACAGAAATTTTTATTCCTCACTTTTCACCTATGAGAAGACAACAGAAGTGAAAATGGGGCTTGTACAGGGTGATTTAGGGAACTGAAGACCAAGTTTGGAGATGTGGTAGCCAAAGCCCCTTATTGGCACCTCCAGTCCTTTAATGCCTGGGTTACAGCTTGTCCCTGATGAGCGAGGAAGATGTGAAGCAGCACACAGCCACCCAACAGAAATGTGAAACAATCTGGGCACCCTTTTTAACAAGGCATAAAATTTGGCTCTGTGGTTATTGCAAGCACAATTTAACAATGAAATATTGCAGTGGGAGTAAACGTGGGTGTGAGCGGAATGGTGCTGAGCCATAACCAGTGCGTTACTCAAAAATAACTCCTCTGGCGGGAGGAATAGCTCGGGCCAGTGTTTTCTGGAGAACTTTGCACTTCAGTGGTGGTGCTCCATGAGAGCATGCTCCCCACCGGGCAAGAGTAGAGGACGGCAGAGCTGTGGTTGATGTGCTCCTGGCCACGCTCGGGCACCCCTGGAGCAGCATGGACCTGCTCTTGGCCAGGCTGGCAACAACGCCAGGGTGCAACCGCTGGTGCCAGCCTTGCATTGGACCACCTTGGCTCTCCTTTTGCTAAACGGGGGAAGGCAAGCAATGTTTGCCTTGGGTTGGCAGAGGGCAGTGTCTCTCCTCACATGCTCATCTGGCACCTCTGTGGCAGGAGAGGCTTCCTCCCAGCACCAGGAGCCGCACCAGCAGTGGCACACAGCAACGGAGCCCTGCTTGCCTTGCTTTTCCTCCTGAACCACAAAAGCCTGCAAGCCCTCCGAGACAGAGACCCTTAGGAAAGGCGACCACCGACTTCCCCCGCTGTGATTTTCCCTTTTTCATTATGTTTGACATTTTTGAGACTGAGCTTTGTTACAGACTATTAGCCTATGGCAGTAGGCTGGGGAGATAAGACTTCATCAAGCTATAAATCACACCAAAGCGTGTGAAAATGTGAAATTCCGAGGTTGCACCAGCAGCTCTGGTTGGGTTCGCCTGAGCGTTGCTGCTCCGATTGCAATATTTCAAGCGACTCGAGGCACAAGCCAACACTGCAGCTTGCAGGGAAATGAGTTTGGTGCCTTGTGTCTGAACAGCAACACCATTAAAGTTTTGTACTTAGCACAGTTACTGACTTTGTGGGATCACTGTAGCAAGTTTTAAATGATGCATGAAATGAAGAATTCCTGCCCATCCTAAGGAGAGATAATGCAGATAATAGACTGCCTTGCAATCACAGCTGTGCAGTGTTTTTTTGTTCTGCTCACAGAAATGCCCTCCAAAACCCGAAGTAACAGTATATACAATACATTTGCAGGGTGGGTTTTTTTTTTTTTCTTCATTGGGTTTATACCATTCACCCTCTCCCCACTCGTACGTGCTTTCAAGGCAGGCAGACTGTGTGTCCTACGGGGACACAGATGCCCAGAGCCCATTGCTCAGCCCCAGACTCCTAAGTATTTACTTGTGCTCCTCTCCACCACGGAGATGCCACAATAATTTCAGAGCTGCTGCCCAGATGTTAGTTCAGCTTGGATTTTAAATTGTCACTTTTGGGCAATTCCCAAAGCAGGG
>VZRU01017827.1:47756-52756 GCA_013398155.1 Pedionomus torquatus | reverse complement strand
CTTTCCAGCCCAGCAGGAGCCAAGTGCGCTGAGCAAAGTTCGTGGCACCTTTGGCTGCCGGTTCTGGTGGTCCCATCTCACCCGGGCTTCCGAGGCAGTGAGGGGACTGCAAACATGGCAGGAGCAGGTGGAAAAACAAGAGCAAAGAGTGTTGATGGGAAGAAGTAACAGGGAAAAAAGGGGGAATTTGGTAAAAGGAAAAAAGGAAAAAAAAACACTGAAGAAGACAGATGCTTTGGAAGCCAACAAAAAGTGATCCAAATGTCAGCAGTCAGGGTGAAGGACCAAATCAAAAGAAAGACCAAGAAGCCTGCAGCAGAAAAGAAAGAAGAGGTGAAAAATACCCAAGAACAACTAAGGACGAGGAAATAACTTGTTATATATAAAAGGAGGCAGGGCCCTAAGGAAGACAAGGCAAGGATGCAGTAGAGCATGGAGCATGATAGGGGACACAGGGCAGCAGGAAAGATAAGAGGGTGGCAATGGGTGGACTGAAAAACAACAGAAAAATCAGTTACCCTCAGAAGGAGAAAAACAGACAATCTGAAATTCGGATCCCACAATTGCCAGAGCCTTAGATATGTCTAAAGGAGAGATCAAGACAATATTTTTCTCCATCGGGACTCTCTCATTAATAATAGAAGGGGAATTTCTTTTTAAGCATGACGTTTGTCACCTTTCCTTCTGCTGGCACCGGCGGGTGGTACCAAGGCGTGGGGTGCACTGGGAGCATCCCTCGCTCCGCTCTGCCCCTGAGGAAACCACGCTGGGCTCTGAGCAGTTCTGCGGTCCGAACAAAGATGATATCATGCTTGACTGTGATACAAAATGCTCTTGCCTCTAGCAAATATCCTCTTCACGGTGAAACCGGGGCTGAGCAGCACCATCTCTCTGGGAGAAGCTGGCCAAAGGGGTTGCAGGGATGCTGAGATGGTTCCTCTGGTGACCACGGAAAAGGAGGGAAGTGGCACGGCCTTGCCAAAAACCTGCTGCTTCCCTGAGGCCGGAGCAAGCTGGGAAGGCTCCTGGCAGTGTGTGCAGAGCGAGCAGCCAAAAGCTGGCCTGGGTTCATGGGAACGCTTTGGTATCTCACCCTCCACAGCCTCGGTGTGTTTCTGGGACATCACAGGAACCAGCTCACCATTTCCTTCACGCAAATAATATGAAATTTTCTGTAGGACACACGGTGAAAAGGAGTAAGTCTGGTTATAGGCATTCAGAAACACATCAGTTATGCAGATAAGGGCATGCAAATGCTCACGTGCTTTTATTCTAGACAAATTGGTCATTAGCCTATGTATTAGTAGGAATCTACCAGGCCGAATGTTATTTCAGAGGTGACAAACAGGCATATTTCTAATTAATGTTAGAGTATTACCAGAGTCTTCCCATGCCCCAGGAAAGAACCAAAACCAGGACAGAAATGGATCTTCACCATGTTCATCCTGGACCAGGCTAACACCTTATGCACCGACCCCCATAGAACTGAAAAAAACCCTGTCCTATATTATAGCATGGAATATGTCCCCAGTAACGTATTTAAAACCAGCATCCTCATTACATATCAAGCTGGTCTTTGCGAGAACAAGCTGCTGGTTTCACGAGGTATTTTGGATGGAAACGAGCTCCGAAGAAGGAAGCTGTGGGAGTCTGTCAAGCACGCAGTAAACTCGGGTTTGAAGCGTGGCATTTCCTGATGCAGATCCTTAATTACAACAACACAATGGATAGTGTGGAGGAGGAACTTTTACAGCATATTAAAGAAAGGAGTGATATGTGGTACAGCTGTCTGGATTTCCTTGGAAATATGAAGCGGTACCATTTATTAATTATGCTGAGGTAACTGGGAAGAAATTTAAATATAGAAGTACCTGAAACTAGTAATTGGCTGGAATGCTACCACCCCTACCCACCCCCTACCACCCTTACTCTGCTGCTGTAGAAATTACCAACAAAATATATTCCGCTTCATTTCCCATGACACTAAACACTTGGAATATGGTTCCACATCTTAATATTATTGAAAGATGAAGTGACATTATGAAAAAATCTTACGCAGATCTCCTCTCTTCGCAAGCAGGCAATTTGAGCCGCCTCCTCAAATATGAAGGCTCCCTGCTTCACCTCTTGGGCAATGTAGAGAACCTGCTGCACAAAGATGGCCTCAAAAATCAGTCTTTCCCTCGTGCTTTTGTCCCATAATTGACTTGTCAAAATAAGGAACCAGCAGATATCACTGGTTTTCAGCCTATACGAGGACGCCTGGATTCCAGCTTTATGCAAAAGTTTATGAATATTCAAACAGTTTAAATTGGATGCGGCACCACATAAGAATGACCAGTGTGGGGATAACACTTGATGAAGTCTGATGGTCACCTGCAGAAGGTGAGCATGTACAGGACAAAAATGCTCCAGGATAGCTGTCCTTGGATATAGGGAAAGGAAGAAGAAACAGGGCAACTCCTCTCCTAAAACCTTGCTCAGAAATACCCTGCCTGGGTACCCCGAGCCGGGCACATAAGCCTGGCTCTTACAGAGAACTGCACGAGCTCCCAGGCAGGAACCTCCAAGGCTGCAAATAGTTCTTCATCCATCACGTATTGGCCACTAAAATGATACAGAAATCCCCACCGAGGAAGGAGCACAGTGACGAGAGAAACCATATTGTTCTCCAGCAAAAGTTGGCTTGATAGATCAAAGCTGGAAAGCAGCTACCCTGCTAAATTATGATTATTTGTTTTTAAATAGAAAATTTCAGTGATTAATGCAATGTATTTCTCCAGATGTATATGTAACACCTACATTAATTAAAAGAGGTAGAAATTTTTTAGGTCTTTAACATGTAGAATTTAACAAAGTAAATTCCAGGTTAAATCTGCCAGTCCAGCCTCATAATCCTGTAGGATGGAGACACTTGACAGATGTCTGAACATCTGAGATTACACAGCCAGCCCCACACAAAAGGTCCAGTAAGGCTGGCCAACAGGTACGGGGCGAGTGCATAATCGGGTAAATTACATGCCGTACCAGGAAAAACTCACACTCTCCCCAAAGATTTATAAGAGAGAGATGTATTTATTTCTATTTTACAAGGCGCAGCAATCAAGTTTATTTTGACGGCTACCTGACCCACTATTTTCTTGAAAACACAGAGAGGATGTCTGCAAAATGATTCTTCAAGAAGAACCATGCCAGGCAGCACAGAAAACGTGCTGCAGAGCGGCTGTTAAAGATAAGTTCCTTAGAAGTTTGACTTGGCATTCCTCAATTACCAGGCTAATTATTCTTCTATTATTTAGGCAGTGAGCCAAAGGTTTCCTGGGTGCAGAGGAAGTTAATAGGGGAGATGAAGCAAGATTGTGAGGCCATGTCAGCATATGTTCATTAAAGCCCAATTTCTTCTTACTCACTTCTCCAACAATGTACTACTGTGCCTATGTATTTAATGATAAAAAATATGCAAGAATAATTATTTACAATACTTCCTGACCCAGTTTTTTTTTCCCAAGCATTTGTTCAGCGCTGTATCTATTCTAAAAAAAAATAGATCAATTCATGAGAAATCTACAGAAAAGAACACGATGTCTCCTGTTCATTGCTAGAAGGAAATTAAGGAGTTTCCAAAAGCTTGCCAGTAATCTCCGCTGCTTTCTAGCGTTCAGCACTGGATATATATAATTACATATGAAAAAATTACATTTGAAGAAAGTTATTTAAGTTGCAAAGCCAAGTGCTTGAAAGTTAAGAAATGCCATTTTTACAATTGCCCGTGCAATCCTGATTCTTCCCGCTTATGTATCCAATATTAAAAGAGAGGCAATGGGAAAAATATTACGTGGTTATGTAGTTAGAGATTGTATCGTAATGCATGTGCTCATGGGAGCAGAAATAAGGTTGCAGACATATGTAACTGTAAATCTGGCATTTCTTAACATACAGATCTTGCCTATACAAGCTAAATAACTTCCTTTTAACATAAGTTTTATGTCATTTCCTGTTTAGTTTCTAAGGAAATCTACAAAACAAAATAATCTTATGCACAGCTATCTAAAAACCAAATTTCTTCAGCCCAGATCTTTTTGTTTTCCTCTGTCTCTCACATGTGCTCACCTTCTTTTCCATACAAGAGATGGAAATCTTCACCCATGGAGGCACCTGGGGATGTTAGAGGATGCTGGGGTGAGATGTAGGGGTTTGGGTGATGCTGCATCCCATGATTGACTGATGTCCTGCCCCAGGGTCAGCGTCAGCCTCTTTGGCATCTTACCAACTCCCACCTGCAACCTGGGAAGCAGAGGAGGGAAAGAGAGCTTTTTTTTAAAAAAAAAAGACTTTATAACTCAGTAAAACCAGAAACACATTTTGTGAGACCTAGAAAAAGCCCCAGGAATCCCCCTGAGTGTGAAGGGCTGGATGGGCAAACAGCTCCTACTGACACACCACAAGAACTGTAAGGTCCCTTCCAACCTGAACCATTCTATGATTCTAATTTTTCAGGCCCTATTCTCAGCGTGAAAAACAGGGGCCTCAATCTTCCGAGACGAACCAAGCGAAGGGGAGGCCTGGCCAAGAAAAGACTTCTCCTGCAAACCCCACCAGCACCTACTGCTCCACCTCCAAGACCTCCCAGCCTCGCAGATGTCAAGTGACACAGCTGCCACCATGTCAGGGACACCTACCGGCTCCGACAACACCTGCTCTGAAATATCTGCTCCCTGCAATTAAATATTTAGATGATGCTTCATTTATGAAAATTAGATTTTAGGAGTGAATTAGGACTAACTTAGTTATTATACTGAAATACGAAAATGATAGTATATTATTAGAAACATATTTTTCTTGCAAAACTGTGTTTGTGATCTAGTCAGGAAAAAAAAAGGTTATGAAATAGACTTTTTATAGTAGGTGTTAATTCTGAATAATTAGGATTAGGCACTGGGGATTTGCAACCCAAATAAAAATTACCTAATTAACCCTTATATTGGCCCTAACAGAGAAAC